>JANRGW010004934.1:0-26452 GCA_024733675.1 Psilopsiagon aymara | reverse complement strand
TGCTATGGAATACCTCTTTGGTCAATCTGGATCAGATGCCCTGTCTCTGCTCCCTCCCGGCTTACCCTCCTCCCTGGTAGAGCATGAGAGTTAACATGCCAGTTAACACAGGCACAGTCCTTGGGATTTTACCACAAGAAGTATCTTACATCATTATGAAATATATCTTTTAATTAAATAAATAATGGTTCAAAAGATACTTTCCATATGTCAAGGTAAGGTCTCACCAGGACAATAATTTGTTGCAGTGTGCATTTATCAGTGAACTGCTGTGTATACTCCTTTTAGTGGTCTCTAAGGTAAAGGACTCTTGAATTCCTATTTCTTAAGAAAGCAGCTGAGTCAAGAATTAAAGCAAATAAGTGTCCATGAGTGACTTCAGAACTGTCATCTTTCAAGTCTGTGGACATTTTTTCATTTCTGTAATAGATACAAAATAACTTCATGAAGGTCCTTTCCAACCCTAATCATTCCATGGTTATAGTCATTTTGCTCCTAGAAATAGGTTAGAAATGGTTCCTTTATGTCACTTCTGAGAAAGGCTGGGAAATGAGGACCCACATCTTTATTACTAGACATCTGCTACATTTAGTTGCTTTTTGTTCACTAGATTGACCCCAGAAAATTATTTCATTGACTCAGCCTCAGGGGTTCTGCCACACCGCTATTTCAATCAAATACATGCTCCAAAGACAACATATGCAGTGATAAACCAAAGGACAAAGTAACCCATTACATGAGAAAAAAATTTCATGAAACATGGAATCATTAAAAAGCAATTCTTTAGAATACTTAAATAAACAATGGAACTATAGTGGAAGGTGTTGAAACTTATAATGCAGTAATTCTATAGGAATGGAGTGTTGCCTACTTTTTCCTGACCCAACTGTGCAATTAATATTTCTAGGAAAAAGTGTTTCTGAAAAGCCTTCATCACTTTTCTCTATACTTCAAAGGAGAAATGCATATGCCAGTTTCAAACACTTGAATTTGGTGAGGACATACATTCCGATTGTTCTGAAGTATACTTAGCATTTAATACATAGGCAGGATTTTCGTTCATGCATTATGAAACTGCCCAAGTATTAATATTTATGGGCTATATGTGTATCCAGAGATAAAAATAATTACAGGTTAGAAGCTATCATTTGACCCAATGGTTATCCAGCTTGACATTGTGATTAATGGAATTTACACAAAGGGGTGGTTCATTGCTGCTTCTGATAGATTCTATTATGTTAACTTGTCACTAGAAAAGTATTGAAACAAATGAATGATGATTTACAATTCAGATAGGGAACATATGATCATATAAGCTTAGCTCAGAAAGAAAAAGAAAATAACTCGAGTAATAAACCCCTGCTACAACAAGAGTTAAATCATTTGCATGTATGTCATAATGACATGAAACTACAAAATTCATATGGGATGAAAAAAAAAAAAAAAAGAAGGAAGTGCAGCAGGAGTGCCAGGAAACCTCCTTGGATGGATAAGGAGTTGCTGAGGAAAAATCAAAAGAAAAAAGGGGAAAAAGGAAAAAGGTGGCAGCAATGACAGGTGGCCTGGGAAAAATACAGGAATGCTGTCCAGGAAGTTAGGGGCCAGGTTAGGAAAGCTAAGGCCCACTTGGAATTAAACTTGGTTAGGAATGAGAAAGGTGACAGGAAGGGATTTTATAGGTAAATTGCAAATAAAAGACAGACTAGGGAGAATGTGGGCACTCTCTGGAAGCTATCAGGAGAACTGGATACCCTGGATTTGGAAAAGGCTGAGAATCTCAGTGACTTCTTTGTCTCGGTCTTCTTTGGCAAACGCTCTGACCACACCACCCAAGTCTTGGAAGGCAGACACAGGGACAATGAGAATGAAGACCACTGTAGGAATGGATCTGGTTTGAGATCATCTTAAGAACCTAAACGTGCACAAGTCCATGAGATCTGATGAAATCCATCTGCGGTTTCTGAAGGAGATGGCAACTGAAGTTGCTAAGCCACTGTCCATCATATTTGAAAAGTCATGGCAGTCAGGTGAAGTGCCTGACAACTGGAAAAAGAGAAATATAACCCCCATTTTCAAGAAGGGGAAAATGGATGAGGCGGGGCACTACAGCCCAGTCAGCCTCACCTCTGTGCCTGGCAAAATCTTGGAGCAGATTCTCCTGGAAAGCATGTTAAGGCACATGAAAAACAACAAGGTGCTTGGTGGCAGACAACATGGCTTCACTGAGGGGAAATCCTGCCTAACCAATTTGGTGGCCTTCTATGATGGGGCTATGGAACTGATGGACAGGGGTAGAGGAGATGATGTCATCTACCTGGACTTGTGCAAAATGTTTGACACTGTCCCAAATGACATCCTTGTTGGAGAGACATCAATTTGATAGGTGGACCACTCAGTGAATAAAGAACTGGCTGGATGGCCATATGCAAAGAGTTGTGCTCAGTGACTCAATATCCAGCTGGAGACCAGTAGCAAGTGGTGTCCCTCAGGGATCAGTGTTGGGACTGCTCTTGTTCAACATCTTTGTCAGTGACATGGACAGTGGGATTGAGTGTGACCTCAGCAAGTTTGCCAATGACACCAAGCTGTGTGGTTCGGTTGATATGCTGGAGGGAAGGAATGCCATCTAGAGGGATCTTGACATGCTTGTGAGGTGGGCTGCTGCCAACCTGTTGAAGCTCAGCCATGCCAAGTGCAAGGTCCTACACCTGGGTCAGAGCAATCCCAGGCACAGTTACTGGTTGGACAGAGAAAAGATTCAGAGCAGTCCTGCGCAGAAGGACTTGGGAGCGTTGGTCAATGAGAAAATGAACATGAGCCTGCAGTGCGTGTTCACAGCCCAGAAAGCCAATTGTATCCTGGGCTGCATCAAAAGGAACGTGACCAGCAGGTTGAGGGAGGTGATCCTCCCCTCTACTCTGCTCTCGTGAGATCTCACTTGGAGTACTGTGCACACTTCTGTTGTCCTCAACATCAAAAGGACATGGAACATTTGGAACAAGTCCAGAGGAGGGCCACGAGGATGATCAGGGGACTGGAGCACCTCCCATATGAAGGCAAGCTGAGAAAGCTGGGGCTGTTGAGCCTGGAGAAGAGAAGGCTGTGTGGAGATCTCATAGCAGCCTTCCAATATCTGAAGGGGGCCTATAAGGATTCTGGGGAGGGAAGGACTCTTCATTAGGAACTGTAGTGATAGAGCAAGGGGTAACGGCTTCAAATTTAACAGAAGAAGATTAGATTGCATGTGAGGAAGAAGTTCTTTACTGTGAGGGCGGTGAGACATGGGAATGGGGTGCCCAGTGTAGTTGTGAGTGCTCCATCCTTGGCGTGTTCAAGGCCGGGTTGGTCAGAGCCTTGGGTGGTATGGTTTAGTGTGAGGTGTCCCTGCCCATGGCTGGGAGTTTGGAATTAGATGATCTTAAGGTCTTTTCCAACCATAACTATTCTGTGATTCTATAAATATTGAGGATATAAAACCTATACTCCTTTAGTTTTGCAGGCTCTAAAGTGAGTATATGGGCTACTTGAACAGGAAGAAAGGAATGTCATTCATGTCTTACTGAGGACCTTCCACGATTTCTTTCAGGATGCAATTTCTTATCTGCATTGATTGCCATATGGATTTAAAAACATATGACCTTCCATTATATAGATATTTCTCTTTGCGGTCTAGTAATCTGTAGGATATTGCATCTTGTGATGAATGATACTAGTCAGAGTAGGATAAAGAAGAAGAAACAAGAATCAAAGACAAAGCTTTAACTTCAGGAGAACAGTCAGGTCAGTTAGTAAAACAATTAATGGAACCTTCTTTTAAAGCAGTTGACAACCTGGATGTTGCTGCTGTCTGCTTGTAAACGCTAGAAGGTGGCAGTAGCTGTTGAAGTGGGCTCACTCTTGTTCCCTCAAGACTGTTTCCTCTCTGACCTATAGATTATTCTTGCTTTCTCTCCTGGGTTGTAATAAGAATGAGGCAATTTATCCAGAAAATATTTAATGCAGCTCTATCTAATCCTGGTGTTTTCCAAAGAAAACGTACAAAGCTATAGGTAAGTGTCTCAAAGACTGTTCAAGACATGAGCTATGATCACTATTTCACATCAGTGTTTCACATCACTTTCATCAGTGAAGTTGTGAAAAGGCCAACCAGATTGTACTAGAAATAAATTTCCAGTAAAGGTGTCATTAATACTATTACAGAAAGTCCTGACAGTATAGTATACTTCTTGTAATATTGAGTTTGCATTTTCACATTTTTATCTAAGTAAAAGGCTAGTGTTCCAGCTTGCACAAAACCAGAAAGTGGCAGGTGCTCCTGGAGAGCAAAAAAACCAGCAAAAATGCCAAGAGCCTGTGATAAGGTCCACGAAAGCTTAAATGCACTATAGCGGAACAGGTGGAAGTATTTGAACAAAATAAAACGTCATATGCTTTTCAAGCAAACTTAATCAACAGTGAGAAGTTGCACAAGGCCAGTATTTTGTCCCAGCATCGTGTTATACTCAATAGCATCTCTTAGTAAATATAATGTATCTTATGGTGTTACCATCTTGTGCCACTACTCTCTTGGAAGAGAATAAAAGCTGTGCACTCAATTTGCAAGTAAAAAAATGCTCCCTGAAAGAATATCACTGATCTGTTAACATACCAGTAGCACACATTGGGAAAATGAGGTAAAATCCCACACGTACCTAGAATCAAAGTCAATGCCAAAGCTGGAGATCTTACCTGGGCATGCCAAGATCAGGCTATAAATGAAAAGATTTCTATCTATCAGTGAGGTTCTGTGACAACATTCCATCAACTTTTGGAAAGATATAAACTACTTTCTAAATTTATTTGTTTTAAAAGAGATCACTTGGCCTGTTTGTCATAGTAGACATAAATCTAGAGGCTGAATTCTCTACCTTTTCAGTAAGAGATTATTCATCTCACAATTTTAGACTGTTTATATATTACATGAAAATGTGCTTTATCTGCTTTTCCCAGTAATTTTTCTTTTAATACAATTATATGTATGCATGCTTTGCTTCTTTGAAGGTAAAAAAACTCTTCTAGCAGACTTTCATCTCTATTTTGCATGCAGTCATTGCATAATTAATGCAGCGATATTTTTTTTTTGCAATATTCTGGCAAAAAATTAGTTGTGACTAATAAGTGACCTGGCAATTAATAACCAATAATGATGAGGGCCAAAGAGCAAAAGAGTAAGCTATGCTATACCTGATTTCAGGCACAAGACTGCATGAAAAGGGGACAATTCTCAGGGAGTAGCCAAAAGAGAATTCTTTAATAATTCTGCTTCTGTAAGTGAACTCTGCTCCATGAAAGAGAGTAAGAAAGAGTCTTCATCCTTTTCTGATGTTTACATAAATAATGTTAAACAGTTTTTCAGAGCTGAAACTTGCAAAGTTCAGCAGTTTGAGCATAGGGGTATCTTGCATTTGTACAAACCAGGGCATGCCTTAATGATAATACTATAAAATATGCTTAAGTAGAAAGCCATATTTGGTGCCAGGGAGGAGCTCTTAATGCTTGCTGCAGCCATATTTGAGCCAATGTGAGGATGCATGCCTGTGCCTTCACATATTTTTATATTACAAAACTGAAACATTTATTGATCTTAGAATCATAGAATCATAAAATAGTTAGGGTTGGAAAGGACCTTAAGATCATCAAGTTCCAAATTCCCTGCCATGGCGGGATTTAACCACACTTAACCATGTCACCCACGCTATCCCATACTATTGCTGTATGTGACAGTGACCCAACTGAACAGGAAATACGTTTCTATCTTTCCACACAAGGCAATAACATTTAGAAGTCATAAGGTTAACCCGTGAGGAAATGCTGCTTCAATTCCAACACAATTTTGGAATATAAATCAGACCCAAAACAAAAGGTAATTCTTTTCATTAACAGCTGGTTATATCATACCTACACATCTTGAAAATTCCCCAGGCCTAATTTCTTTTTTTTTTTAATAGATTTCTAGGAAGAAAGTACATTTACTACGATGGTCAGCGGTATTAAGAATTGAAGGCTGATTTCTTCTTGTTTAATATTCTCATACTAAATAGTCCCTTATTGTAGCATCACCACTTTCATCCCCTGGCTGCAGGCATCACCATCTCCATTTCAACACTTAATTCTCCCTTTCATTCATTTTGCTGCACAGTAGACTAGCTGCAGATTTTCCATTACCTCCTGTCTTCTCCAGTGTCCTTTATTAGCCCAACAGTCTCCATCCATGGAAATTTTCAAAACCCAACAGGAAATAGTCTTGAGCAACCTGCTTAAATTGACCCTGCTTTGAGCAGGAATGGTAGACTAATCTCCAGATGTCCCTCCTAATCACATGAAATTTGTGTTTCTGTAAATATACTGCATCTTCCTCAAACACACATCATACACTGTGGCAGGATCAGAGCCCCTTTAAGAAAAGGCAGTAGGGCACAGGGATAGCAAAAGTAGACATGTTTTTAATTCGTCCCCCTCTCTAATATTTCTCTAGTCACCAATTTCTGCAAAAATTGATATTGCTACTACTATAAAGCTAAGAATGCAAAGCTAGCCTGTCACTGGCTAACTGGTTCAAAATTACTACATTAGGAAGAAGAAAGAATAGGCAGATAAACATAATTACAAAGTCCTTTCTGCAGTAAACTGAATGAGGAGACCTTGAAATAGTCAGTGTTAACACTGTCTGTAGTGCCCTCCCTTTAAATTAGGACTTAAATTTCCGGTTTAATAAAAAAGTAGTACATTTATTTTCGCATGTAAATCTCTTTTCTGGGACATATTATAGCAGAGGAAAAACTTCAGATCGAGGAAAAAGAAAAAAATCAAAATGGGACATAGTCAAGAAAGGGTAAGATAGAAATAGTCTGAAAGGTCTGGCCAAAAGGGACAATGAACAAATTATTTATTCAGATATTCATTAGCACTTAATAGAATTCATAACTTTCACTCAGAATAGTTCCCTTATGTTGCTGATGAAGTTGGATACGGTGAGTTGCAAACAAAATGTGAGCACTGCTGAATATTTTTCCTGTATGACTACACAGTTTTTGCATATTGACTAATCAAAATACCAACAAATGCTATAGGTTAGCTAGTTCTGGTGGTTTAAATCAGCAAAATGCAGCCATTCACAGTTTTTTCATATATATTTGCTCTTTCTGCCTTGTATGCCTTTAACTATTCAGGTGAAAGTTTTCAGAGCTTTTGGAACTCTACAAAATGAACGGAAAATAACCTCAGTGTCCTCTCTATTCATGCTCTCAATAGGAAAATCAGGTTGCAATTCTACATCTTTGTGTGAACAATTGTTGTAACATAATAGAAGCTCTGTTTGCCTACAGGGCACAGCACTACCAACATTTAATTCATTACTTTGTGAAACACTTTATAACACCCAACATCTGAAAAGCCACATGAACAATTTAGTTTTATTATTTTGAATGTAAAAGAAGAATAGGCAATTCCAGGTATGTTAGCTGTCTTCTACATTCTTGTCATTGAAGAAATTTACAGGTACGTGATTAAAGCAGCAGGACAGAAATCAAATGCTAATTGAGAGTAGCCACTACTTTTCTAAAGAATAAAACTAATGATGACAGAACTCAGAGTTTGCTCAACCTCAAAATACTGTCCACATTGATGGCTCCAATACTGCCCTTGCGGTTAGATTCCCTGCCTGTTCACATTGATTTTCCTTAATCGTCCTCCTATGGTGTCTTGAGAATAGGCCAAGTAGCACTTCAAGGGAAGAGACCTCAGACACTTGTGGGCCCCTACAGATGCCTTCAGGCATTCCTATACTCCATCTGAACTATGTATTTTAGCATGTTTCGTATGTCACCCATGGAGAAATCTAGTACTCTTTCTTCCAGAGTATTTACAATTATCAACATGACAATATTGTTAGCAGCAGCGACTGGAATAAATAGTTTAGTGCCTGATTATTCCAGCGAAGTTATAGAACAAAAATCAGAGAAGTGCTTAGTTAAAAAAAAAAAAAACAAACAAAACAAAAAACCAAAAAAAGACAAAACAAACAAACAAACAAAAAAAAAACCCCCCAAAAACCCCCAAAAAACACAAACAAACAAGAATTGAAGCTGTGAGGTGTAATCAGATGCACCATCAGGGGAACTACTGGGATGCAAAAAGTGTATTTTTGATTTTTGGACTTTTATGTCATGGACACTTCTGGAAAGAGATGAACTATCTGACACATCCTATAAATGACTTCTTGGTATAGACACATAACCAGTTCATTGGAGAACTATGCCAAGCAGCAACTGTGGCATGGTTATTTCTCTTCTCATTCACCACTTACACATCCTGCTTCATCATCAGCATGCATTGAACCCGGACCATTCAAATCATCTTACAGAACTTTTCCTGATTCACTAAACGGGATTCATTCAGCAATAGTGGCTACTTGCTACAAGCAGGTCGCTCCCTGCCCAACAATCATGCAACAGCTAGAACCCTCATTCAGATGAGACACAGAATTAGCCAGTTCACAGGTCCTCAAGAACCTTGACCCTCATCATCTAAGAAATAGGATCAGATCTCTGGTTAGTTTATTTCTGTTAGGAGAGTGGGAAGAGGTAACTGGATTCTGATGGAGGATGCAGAAAACAAGCTACGGTGGCAATAAAGGTAAAGATGGAAAAGGCTAATCAAAGGCTATACAATCTGTTAGAGACCATCATCTGCATATCCATAGCTGTGACCCATCACACCTGTCCTGTCATCAGATTCTAAACAAATTATAACAGATACTATAACAAACAATTTGCAATTAATGAACTGGGTACTTAATATGTAAAGACAATAAAAAGTGCATACATTCTCAATGATGGCATAATAATCACCTAAATGCCAGTTAGTTTTTCTGAAAAAACTTGGAGGAAAATAAACACAAAAACATCAGTACAGTCCTTCCTATAAGGTCCAGCACTGATCTTTCCCTATGTGGTAATGCGATATATGTGCTAATAATTGCTCTGCAGCTTCTGATCACTACACTGTATTGTCAGCAAGCCTCTGGGATTGCATTTGGATTGAAAAGAATGAAATCCCATGCACTGAATAAGTATAATAAACTGCTCTGTATGCAAATTATATTTATTTGGCTGCAGCCAGCAAGATAAAATGCTTAATCTAAAAATTTAATAATCACAAAACAGAGAGTTATCAGTATAACTCATTTCTGTGGTGCATATTACAAATTAAAAAATAAACACTAGAGGAAACTATATATCGAGAATCCCAGAAGCTTTTAAACTATCCAAAATGGATCATAAATTAACAGCTGAACAAATGTAATAGTACTCTATTGATGGATTGTGCTCCCAAGTTGTGACTGTGCAGATAAATTATATTTTTAAAAAATCAAATCAAACAATGGAAATACATTTTTAATTGTGCTAATGAAATTCAATTCTTAAGCTTCATAATTTTGTGTTTGTCTTTAACAGCAAAAAGTGCTGCACCGCGGTAAAACAGTGACTAGCCATTTTTAATTTATTCAGGAGTTCATCTTTGCTTTTACTGAAATTAGAAACAAAATTTCATACAATTATTGGTGAAAGTATTGTTTCCACTAGGTGGAAACATGCTGCATTTAAAATAAGATCTAGATTTTTGATTATAAATATTGAACCTTTAAATATCATAAAATCATAGAACAGAGTCATAGAATCATTTAGGCTGGAAAAAACCTGTAAGATCATCAAGTCTAGCCCCTAAACCAGCACTGCCAAGTGCACCACTAAACCACATCCCTAAAGTGCCACATCTACATGTCTTTTAAATACTGCCAGGGATGGCAACGCAACCATATTTCTGAGCAGCCTGTTTCAGCACTTGACGACCCTTTCTGTGAAGAAATTTTTCCTGATATCCAATCTAAACCTCCTCTGGAGTAACATGAGGCCATTTAATCCTGTCCTATCACTTACTATTTGGGAGAAGAGACTGACCCCCAGCTCACTACAACTTCTTATTGAATGGTTGTAGAGTAATAACGTCTCCCCTCAGCCTTGTCTTCTCCAGGCTAAGCAACTTTCCCCAGCTTCACTACCATTCTCTGGACCCACTCCAGCACCTCAATGTCTCTCTTTCAGTGAGGTGTCCAGAACCGAACACAGGATTCAAGGTGTGGCCTCACCAGTGCCAAGTACAGGGAGATGATAGCTTGCCCTAATCCTGATGCCCAAACTACTGCTGATACAGGCCAGGATGCTCTTGGCCTTCTTGACTGCCTGGAACAACCTGGCTCATGTTCAGACATCATCTCCTTTAGTGTGTGAGAAAACACATGGCTGAGTCTTTAGACAGGATGCAAAGAAAATGAATACTGAGTTTAAAGTGAATTACTTATGTACATTCACACACTGATGAATAAAATGATCCCTAGTGAGACAAGGAGGCATAAAAGTGCAGATTGTAATCAGTTCTAAGTAAAGTTAAGTTTGATGGCTTTGTAGTGGAAAATGATTGAAGCGCTTGGGTGTGGTAGGCATGGTTTTAGGTCCTTATGATCTTGGTGTAGGAGAAACAATAGAAAGGCAGGACCTGGGGGTGGGGAGTGTCTGATCCTGGGTGTCCAGGATGGCCACAGTTAAACTAGCTGATTAGTAGAGGGACAGAATGATTGCTGTGTTTGTGGTATTAAGGAACACATTAAGCTGGTGTAGACATCTACAAGGGAGTATCCAGGACTAGCACATGTCCAGGATTGGAGCAGTTAAACTCCCTGATAAGTAGGAGGACAGGATGATTGCTATGTCTGTAATGTTAATTAAGCTGGTGCTTCAAAGACTGCCAGCAGCTATGAAGATTACTGGAAGAAGTAAATGACTCTCAAAGACCCCATCACATTTTTGTATGCATGTGGGAAACTTTCTAGAAAATGATGTAATTCATGTGTAGCCTCATGAATATGTATGTATGCCCAAATGACTATATAAGGATGGTCTGTGTGGCAATACGGTGATGAACGTCAAGAGGAGATATCCCCTGTGTCTCCTGGTGCTGCAATAAATACCTGCTTGTCAACTTAAAACTTTGTTGGCGAGTTTGTTCGTGGAGTTTTATCTGAATCACTAGTTTCTACATTAAATTAGTGTAGTCTAAGAATACATTAGATTTGAGGACTCCTTTCCCAGACCCATTTTATTTGGCTTGGACATTTGTCTGGTCACACTTGGTGGGCCCAGGGCAACTGATCTTTTATCACACTGTACAGTAAAACCTTACGGAGGGTTTTCAGGCCCTCCAGAGACTAAAAAACGAAACAATTGATATTATTCTTCCCTAAAACTGTGTCGGGAGGAACAAAAGTCTTGGCAAGCTTGTATTCTTATAAACAGCCCAACATATAAAAGAAAGAAAACAAAGAAACAGACCCACCACCCCATGGGTCCAATGATATACTCTCGCTCAGCAAGAGAGCAGTCCCTTCAGTCAGTGAATCTGCTAAAGCCCAGAACGGAAGATAGTACCACGTAGCTGAACTACTATTTCCCTTTTCAGTGTCAGGCTCTCCTGGCCCCCTCACATACGTGAGACTTGTTTTCAGGGGCACCAGGTAAACCCAAACCGAGACCGTTTTGTGCTCTTGCAGGCACTGCCATGTCTTTGCTGCTGTCTCCGGGTGGTTTGTTGCCAGGCGGATTTATTGCTGCCGGGCACTCGATGTTTGATGTTTGATATCTGCGGCCTCAAGGCAGATAATACGGGAAAACATCCCCCACCTTGGTGGAGCCGATCACTGCTCTGCCCCCAGCCGTTTGCTCAAGCAGTATTACTCTGCTCAGCGCAAACAGGAGTTCAATCTCCTTCAGGCCCCTTCTGTCTTGTGAGTTGCTTTGACACACACACAAGAAGGGCCGCCTGACCATCATTCCCCTGCAGCAAAACATGCAAGTACATTATTCTTTAGTTGTAGATAGAAAATACAGACTATCATGATGAAAGCTGAAATGTGTATATTGATCTCGCAAATTATTTAGTAAACTAACTTAAAAACAAACAAACAAACAAACAAACAAAAAATTGATGCTAATATAACCAGTCCAAAAATAGGAACTAATATCTCTTTTCAAATTGGGTTTTCTTTAGGAAAGGTGAAATCCTTGCATATCCACAGAGAACTCTAAAGATTTGCTGAATACACTCCCTGGCCCTCCAAAGCAGGATATTCACAAAGTAGAACTTAATCTTCACAGGTCCTTTGAAGTTTCTTTTATCCTTGGAAAGAAGTAAGGAAAAAAAGAAGAATCTTCCTCCCCTAAGTTAGTCTTTACCTAAAATCCAAAATTTTAATTTGAAAACAAATGATAATGTGGGCCAGATTAAGACCATGAAAAGAACCAGAATGGACACAGATTCAATAGTTGTACTTGTTAGTGTCCATCAGGAACAATCCTACAAACATTGCCAAACTTGAAGTTACATGTGGGAATATCCATGTTAACTTTGATGCTATAAATTGTGAATCAGGAATAATGAAGTGCTTAAACAATCACAGTCTGAAATTACTCTATTATGGAGCTTCTAAACTCAAAGAAGGATCTTGTTGATGGCAATAAGCAGAAGAGTACCACAGCAGTGAGGAAAAAAAATGCAATTAAATGTAATTTACCGGTGACTGGGGAAACTCAAAATTGGTGGTCAAGCAGGAATTTTAAAGAATTAAAGCCATGTGGTGCTTAAGCCTGACATATTCTGAACTCAGTATGAAAAGCTGTAAATTTTACCTTTGGATTCATTACTAGCATTTAAGCAGACAATTAAAACATCCATATGCATATATCAGTTTTCATGTATATAAGCAGTTGGTGAAATATAAACTAAGATCTTTTTGTATCATGGAAAACATTGTAATATTAGATGATCAGGCACCTGGATTTTTTATGTCAGCAATGACCAATAAACCAGACGTCAGAAAATCTCTCAGCTTCCAGTTGTCATGCTAGCAGTAGCTTAAAAATTATCATGTCTATAAAGGATGGGAATGAAGCATCATTCTGCTCTCATTTCTACTCATGCTTTTTACATTAGGCAGTTGTTGGATAGAAAAAACCCTGAACTAATTCAGGGAAGGAATATACCTTACTCTTGACATTTCTTCTTGCAACTCTTCCTTACTAAAATAATTCTAAATATCAAGTTTCTGCCTTTCTTTAAAACAGATGAAAGTGATGAAAGTGCATCAGCTGTTTTCCATTCATGATTGTAACTATCTATAGGTGGAAAACTCTGTTTGCTTTTTTAAAATTACATACTTGCTCAGAAATGAGTCCACACAAGCTGAATGAAGAAAAAAAAAAAGAAGTCTGAGTCTTTCAATTTACTGGAAATATTTTATAGATCTAATCTTCAAGAACATAACCATCAAACATGAATTTGAATATGTGGAGCATATATGCTTCTACTCTGAACATCATTTGAAGCAAACAAGTGTTCACGCCCTTTTCATTGAACTCCATAGATTTAAGCTGAGAAAAATACAGCTACAAAAACAATTTAAAGAAATGAATATCTGAATGTGATTTCAAGGAGTAATGAGCAGTATTCTGCTTACCATATTTAAAATATATTTTATCCAAATTTCATCTTATTAGCAAAACATGCTGTATTTCTTTAAACTGATGGCAAGAATACTGTAGATCATTACCAAGGATATTATAGTCTTCTGTGCAATCATGTATGTATATGAATGCTATTTAAAGAGTTGGAAATGCCAACAGATAATTTCTTTAGTTACAATTTTCTGAAATGGTGACTTTCTCTACTAAAAGAGCCCAATTATAACCACCTGGTCGTATTCACCATCTGCTCCTAAATAAGTTGACAAGCTGAGGAGTTTTACATTTAAAATGCTTCTGTGAAATAGAAGACTTTTGTACAATGGATTACAATAATCCCAATTTAGAGTAGAGATCCAAGTCTTTGTGATCTGAGGAGATATTTGGATTTTCCTTGTCATATATTGTGAACCAGGTAAAGAGACATTAAAAATCAGAATTTCAATCATTTCTCACAAATTAATCATAATCTAGATAATTGTGTTTATAAATTATTATTGGAAATCAGCCTATATGGATATTTGATGTGAAAGATGGCCCTATATAAATTTGTCCTTTAGTAGTTTATATATAATTTGAAAAACAATTCAAATTAATCCTTTTTTTTGCATTACTATATGTAACTAATTATGAATTACAGCTTTTTTTCAGTTCTCTTTAGACCTTTAATTTGATAGGAAATGAAAAATCATCATAATTACTCTGTACGAAACTTACTTTTCTGCTTTTGCATATACTTAGATATGAATATTTTTTTATTAAATACAAGCATTTGTTCAAGAAATCCATATAGTACTGTTTACAAGTCTAAATTCAAGAAAGTCAAATGGAGAGAGTTTTTAACACCTGTTCAGTATTGTCTACTACTCAATCTAATTGGTGCTTTGCCTCTCTCAGAATGTATGTACATGAACTGAACTGCACTGTAGCTGAATTACGCCACTGGAAATTCTTAAACCAGGCAGAAAATTCTTGCTGGCCCATATGCTTCCAGTCATACAAGAAAAAAAGTGTGGCAAGTGAGGGTTTGGAAAATTTCAGGCTGAATTTTTTTACAGAAGGTTGGAGTTATTTAGAAAATTAAATGCAACATGATTGAATAGTGAGCTCTAGTTTGTATTATTTTTAATTGTTGAAAGCTTTAAGCCCAAAAATATTATCCATCTACAGTTGCAGTGATCCTGGAAGCCAAAATTCCTGTATTCCACACACTTTTGCTGTAATACCTTAAACTCTTTTTGTTGAATGAATATTTTTTTTTTCTCTGAAGAAAATCCAGTCATATTATGTAGTTGTGTGTTTGTGCCTTTACATTAAAAGTGAAGTTAGTTATATTGGACCACAATTCACCACTTCACTCTTTCCTTTGAGCTTCATGTCTCTGGTGTCCTCAAACACTAAATACAAATACACAAGCAAAAATAAAATGTAAAAGTATTTGGTATCTAAGGTTACTGAAATATACATGCATTTAATGTTTGACGTGAAGCTAAGTTCCATTCTAGCACTTACATGAAGATATCCATTCAGCTACATGAACATTTAAATGCCTACATATTTTCAGGACTAATCCAAATGCAGTTCATACTGTGTTTATTTGAATAAAAATGTATTTATTATTTTTAATTATCATTTTTATACTGATGTCATGCCTGCCATAATTTTTGAACGGACAAGAATAGCAGTCTCAAGACTTGAGGTTTACTTCAGGCATCTGTCATAGAAGACTATCTTAAGAGACAAGAACAGAGAAATCTATTTCTCATAAAACTATTTAATTAAAAAGCATATTTAAAATTAAAATTCTTAACAATAGTGATTGCTTTACTAATATGGGGGTGATTATGCCAAGGAAATTAAGAAGTGTTAATATGGGAGTAATTACAGAAGAACTGTGATAAACTCAATAAGAACTAATCAGCGTTCTTGGAAATCTTTTCAGACTGACTGGCTGAGTTGAATTATTCTGTGGTTTATATTTTTGCTTTATTAAAGTTGTATGGAGAATAATTTAATTTTGGAGGATTCTAATCTGCTTATTCTCTTGCTGTTACTGTTTCACATGGGGAAAAAAAAAAAAACCAAAACAAAACAAATGAAGCTATTTGAAAAACTTTTTTGCAAAATTAAGTTTGCTCAAAGGATCAGGTTTTTGATCAGGTTTCACTCAAAATAACTAAAAAATGCTACCTGAAATTTCATAAATTTTCAATAGACACTATTCCACAAACATTTCAGTTTTTACACGACAGCTAAAATAGATTAACAGAAATGTATCCCATAGTCAATATTTTCATTTTCTCTTGGCAGAGTAGTTCCTGATCATTGTCTAGGAGGAAGAAAAACAATGAACCAAATCCCAGGCACAACTACAGGCTGGGCAGAAAGAGATTCAGAGCAGCCCTGTGGAGAAGGACTTGGGGGTGTTGGTCGATGAGAAAATGAATATGAGCCAACAGTGTGTGCTCACAGCCCAGAAAGCCAACCATATCCTGGCCTGCATCAAAAGCAGCGTGACCAGCAGGTCGAGGGAAGTGATCCTGTCCCTCTACTTTGCTCTCATGAGACCCCACCTGGAGTATTGGATGCAGTTCTGGTGTCCTCAACATCAAAAGGACATGGAACTGTTGGAATAAGTCCAGAGGAGGGCCACAAGGAGAATCAAGGGACTGGAGCACCTCCCGTATGAAGATCGGATGGGAAAGTTGGGGCTGTTGAGCCTGGAGAAGAGAAGACTGCGTGCAGACTTCATAGCAGCATTCCAGTATCTGAAGGTGGCCTATGGGGATGCTGGGGAGGCACTCTTCATTGGGAACTGTAGCGATAGGACGAGGGGTAACAGGTTCAAACTTAAACAGGGGAAGTTTAGATTGGATATGAGGAAGAAATTCTTTACTGTAAGGGTGGTGAGACACTGGAATGGGCTGTCCAGGGAAGTTTGAATGCCCCATTGCTGGTGGTGTTCAAGGCCGGGTTGGACAGAGCCTTGGGTGGCATGGTATAGTGTGAGGTGTCCCTGCCCATGAGAGGGGGGTTGGAACTAGATGATCTGAAGGTCCTTTTCAACCCTAACTATTCTATGATTCTATGAAATTATTGTTCAGGAAGAAAGATTCTGAACAGAGAAATAAGTATGTTTAAGCAATAGTTTGAGATTTTTTTTCCAGCAGGAATCATAAAGAATTACAATCCAAATCTACAAATATTTTGCATTAACTCAAAATTTCATTTTCATTACATAATATTTTTACCACTAAGCTTCATCAGGCTCTAGCTTTCTGAGCATCTAGTTGCTGCATCAGTAACTTTTCTCGCTCCAACATTTATTTGCAGCAGCTGTTGCTGTTGCTGCTGCTCTCTCCTCAGTGTCTCAGTGGTAACGCAGCGTGTGTTTCTTACAGTCTTGGGGACCCTATTACCAGCCAAAAATATTACCACTGTGTGATTGCAAACACTGATTTAAGTTTTCCAGAATCTGCTAGTTCACAATAGCTGAAAAAAGGTTCAGGATGCTAGATATATTAACGGATTCAACTAGACTGTCTAAATACATTTCCACCAAGCTGCCTTCATCTACCCACCCTCTTCCACATTTTTCCTACTCTATGTTTCTTCTATCACCAATAGAACACATATTTTTAACATCTCTATAAAAGCAGGTATTTTAAAGTGGTAGGGAAAGGGTAATTCTCTGTCTTGACCATGGTGACATCTACCTTTTCTGATGATCTCATGAGGCTGTTGTTGACTCAGTTATTCACATTTTTCCATAAATGAATCTACTAGATAATGCCAGTATGACTGTAGACTCAGTTCCAGTGTTGCTTCTTCAGTACCTTTGCCACCATATCCTGTAGCAGCACACGTGTCACTGCTTCTGTGAGAGCTCACTGCATGTCCATCAGTTCTCAAATTGCCTCTCCCGTTAGAACAAAGGAAACCTGGAAGACTCAAGCTCTTGTCTGGTGTTAGTTCACCAACAGGGCACCTGTTATTACCAAATCCAAACCAGTAACTGCAAATAATGAGCATCTCTTCATCCTCTATATTTTAAACTATAAATTGCTCCAAATGAATTTTATTTGTTTTGATACCCATTATGCACTCTGCATGTGTCTTTTAATAGAGCCTTATATGGTTCATTGCTTACTGTAGGAGTGTAATAATATTTTTTGGCCCTTCACCGTAAGGTAGTACCAATGACACAAAGACCAGAGCTGGAAAAATGAACTCTGGAGCTGCCAAATGGAATTTTTGGGATTGCAGGGCTGGGATTTAAAATACAGCTGAATCTGGATTTCCGGCCACAGGCAGAAGCTACAGTCCAGTGGCTGCCAGAAACTCCACTGTTAGATTTCAGTGACATCAGGGCAAAGAAGGAAAAAAACCAAAACATAATATAGGGAAATTTTTAATGACTTGCATCTCCTGTCTATGAAATTTCTGAGTGCAGGCAAACAGCCGTCAATGATTTACATAAAACATTCAGCCAGGATATCCCTTGTGATTTTACACTTCTGGTTCACACAGATGGGTGAACTAGGCTCAGCTGGAACACGTGGCATCCATGGCTTTACTTGGAATTCTTCTCCTGTTCTTTTTTTATGAGTACATTTTGCTTTACAAACACTAAATAGGAATTGGACTCCTAGTAAAGAAGTGTGATTTAAAACCATTTGTCCATGAAAAACTTATTCCCTGGCTATCTGGAATCTCCTTAGGTGGTAACTAAAGATGTTCTGGTGATATATGCTGTTCCATTTGTGAACTTTAGAAGCCATGGTAATAAGAATATATGCTCTGCCAAATAGCAATGGCCCAATGGCTCCATTAATCTTGTCTGGCCCAGCATCACAAATATACATGTTTGCCCATCTCTGCTCTAGGAGGAGATGTGAACTGGGCCACCATATATTTTTCTAGGCCATCTGGCTGTGGTTGTAGCCATCCACAAAGATAAAAAATTTCCTATGCAATGGTGGATTACTAGTCCTTTTACTTGCTGAAGCATGTCTGTTGAGCAGTCTGAATATGTAGATATGTGTCATCAGTATAGTCAACACAGCTGGAGATTCACTTAGGCAAAGCCTGCTATGGTATTGCATGCCACTACCAAAAGGTAACACGGAACAGGACCAGGAGATGTTACTTTCCAATTTTTTCAGTCCTTGAACTATCAGCAGAGCAATGGAATTTGAAAGTTTCCAAATGCACCACTTAAGGCTTCTTCTTGACAGCCACTGTTATTGCTGCGCTGATTGTTTTCCATTTCTCATCTGCAGAAGATATTTTTTCTTATCCTGCAGTTTTAGTTCTGCTCACAGTTTGCCCATATTTTGTATAGTCACCCTGCACCACAAGACATCACTATTCTAATAAAACAGATGCTGGAGAAAAAGTGTAGTAGTTCAGTTTCATTTTCACTTTTTTCCCCCTCCTTCTTTTTAAGAAGTACAGGCCAGCCAGTTTGGGCTACCATAAATTAATCTGCATCTGTGCCCCTGGCTCTGAACAGATAAGTTCAGGCTTAGTGCAGAGATTCTTCTTACAGCAGTGCCACTGGTGGATGCTGCTTGCTGATGCTGCTATTGACATGCTTGCCCAAGGCAGGAGATAAAGATGTCATACTGATAACACTGTGCTGCAATGCAGCTGTGGATTAGTCCCGCTTTGGGGTAGAGCTCTCATTTTATAGGAGTGGATCTGAGAATCAGAGAAGCCAAAGGATACTCTCAAAATGGTGATGTAAAATGTCTGTCATACTAAAACCCATCAGAAAAGCAAGAACAGCTGAATACAATGCAATGCAAGATGCAAGGCAGCCTATTTTGTGATGTACACTCACAAAATGAGCTCCTCTACTTTCTTGCCAGTTCAATGGTTCCTACTTGTAAGACTGTCATGTACCCATGCTGTTTACGGTCCCAGTTTTCCACACACTGATAATCTTTAACATATATATATCCAGTACTGATTATCATCAAAGCAAAGTTTTGTTTTCCACCTCATCTTTTTCATATTTGTCTGGTACTGAACTCCTTCCACCCTTCTATTGTTTCCTATTATGTATCTTTATGGGATGCTCTTGGTTTCAATTTCAGTTCTTTAATGTCTAACCTTTTAAAATACATATGCGGTATATTTATGACATTTTTTTTTTCTTGTGGTAGAACAGAATTTCTTTAAATTAAGCTTTCTTTTTTGTATTTTAGAAAGTCTGTTCTCTGATACCTTTTCATTTCCATCAAGTCTTAATAGGATTCAAAATTCTGTTTCAAAAAATTCAAATACCCTCTTCTGTGTTCAAAGGTTGTTTTGTGTGTCTTTTTGAGATAGTCCTCCTGAGATAATGTCATGGTTTACACAGCGCTGCACCAGCTACCAAGGAGAAAAATGACTGCTACTGCTGAACCGAGGACAGATAAATACATGCTTCATTTATTTATTGTAGCATTGGAAAGATGAAGTAGTGCTCAAATTAATAAGATATAAGGGCTGGAGCCCCTTGTGCTGCTTATACACATTCTCATTAGAGCTACCCCAATAACATTTTAAGAGGAAACATCCTGCCCCAGAATCTGGTGTCTGGTCTGTCCAGTGTCATGATCATCCCTTGTTTAGCCTAGAGGATTTTTGCTACAAATTCCATCCACCTTTGGATCACTTAATGTCAGAACCCTTCAGAAATTACCCCAAGACTCCCACGCAGGTGAGGCTAAAGGCTGCAATGAGTGCTGTGGTCGCAAGACAAGTCAATGCTGTGCTAAAGGTGGTCACAGAATCATAGAATAGGTTGGACTGGATAGGACCTTTAACGACCAACCCTTCCTGCAATGATCAGGAACATCTTTGAGTATATCCAGTTGCTCAAAGCTCCATTTGACCTGTTCTTGAATGTTTCCAGGGATGGGGCACCTACAGCCTCTCTGGGAAACCTGTTCCAGTGTTTCACTACCCTCACTGTGAATTCTTTTTTCCTTATATCTAGCCTGAATCTAACTTATTTTAAAACTATTACCCCTTGTCTTATTGCATCAACGTACCCTTTGTCCCCCTTAAAAGGGTGTCCCCCTCTTTCTTTAAAGCCCCCTCACAGGGCTGAAAATAATCTAGGTTTAAATGATTCAATAATTTTCTATTGTTGAGGTATTTTGACACCTCACACGCATATGGGTAAGTCTTCCATGAGTATGGAATGTATCATTGCTCTAGGGATTTTCTAGAAAATATTGATAGTTTTGAATACTATTTTTCCTACTAAGCAAGTATTTAATCTTTAAAAGTCTTGGCTATGTATGAGAATAGAGTATCCTGAACCTTTCAAAGATTTTCCTTCTGTAACAATTTGTAAATACATGCCATTCTTCATAGAACTGCTGGGATGCTGTTATTTTCTAGACCAGTGACAATATGCACAAAATTTACCAAAAAAAGCCAAACCCAAGCAAATAAAATCTTTTATTCTTTTGAACAGACCTTCAGACTGTATTTTTGAGTGGTATTTTTCCACTCACAATGTAAATATGGATCAAAAAAGACCCAAAACTTGGGTCTAGCCTAACATATTTGACTCCATGAAGTGTTATAACAGGTCACTAAATCTGCAATGTTTAAATCCTTCTCCATTATCTTTTAGCCACAGGAGATGCTTACATCTTTTTAAACCTGACACATAGTATTTTGAATATGTTTTATGGAAAACAATTTAAAAACATATATTAACCAAGAGCAGGTTTGTTTATTTGTTTGTTTAAATCCAGAGTATACATTATTCTTTAGAGATGTTAGAATGGGTGTCATTCCCGTACTTAACGCTCCTGGACAGGAATCAGTTTCAGTCTCTAAGAGATGCAGTTGTATTGGTGCACTGCCTGACATGAAAGGGATACCCATCTGGATAGTTTACTCATGTCCAACAGCATCTCTCCACAGAACAGTACAAAAATATGTCAAAACACCTCCAGTCTTCTTGGCAATTCCTAGCAGACCCAGCAGGATGATTGGATGTATGTTCATTGTCTTAGATGATAGTACTGAGCTGATAATTGTTGTATTTATGTTTTCCCTACATAGCAGATTCTGACTTCAGGGCCCGTTATTAAGTCTGAGAAAATTTAAATGAGGATATGAAAAGTTTAGAATAAGTAAGATATGAGACCCTCAGGAACTCCACAGTGTGCTCTCAGAAAGCTAATCCTATACAACATTAAATTGCTCCACTATCCTTGAGGACTTGTATCCTTTTTATTTCAAGCATGCTAATTCACCGGCATTCTCTAAATACATAGACTTGCCACAGCACTGTGATTTAATTTATCTGTCTCATTAACAAAAATGAGCACAATTTTTCTTTCAATCTCCATAAAAACATCAGTGACTGTGTTAAAACATTTAAATGGATTTTTATTACATTTTTGTAATCTAAAATAAATTTGAGACATAGAAACAACTACCTTTATTATTATTATTATTATTATTATTATTATTACAATATGGCATCCTTCCAAGTTCTTTTTTGCTAGATATACTGATTTCAAAGATTGCTTTGTTTTAAAGAGAAATGTATAGAACATTGATCTGAGAACATCCCTTGAAAAATTAGTTCATATATTGTTTTGTTTTCTTCATAAATCAAACTAGGAAAAAGAACCCCAGCATTATTAGAAAGGTATTTTTTATATATGAATGTTAATATAATGAAAATTATTATTTTAAGATTTTCATGTAATAAACGTGTAAATTATCATAATGTTAGTTTCTGTAATAAAAAAATAATAATATGCAAACGCCAACCACCCTGCCTTTGTCAGGATATTCCCATCCTAAAGATCCCTGTACATGGAACTACTTCTCAAAGTTTCATGAGCTCTTTCTCCATGTGGGATAAAGGAAGACTGCTTGTTTAAATGTCTTCAACTGTATCTGTATATCTGAGCCTGAAAGTATTTTTAAAGCAGAATTGTTTGCATTTTTTGTTAAAATTCATCAATATTTTAACAGTAGTCTAAAACATACTTTTGCTTAATTTACTATTTACTTGAAATAATTATAACTCTTTTCAAGGTTTAGATAGTTTGTTGGAAATTTTCTTTAATGTTTGAACTGAACAGGTGTTGCACCATGATATCATGGAGCTATCTTCAACAGAGGCATGATAGTGAGGCTCAGAGAAAGATACGGGCAATACACATTACCACTGTCTTTTAAATAACATTGTGAGCACAACTTTTTTTACAAGCTAATCCCGCTCTGCAGTTTCAGGTAAACAAGAGCATTTCTTGCAAGTAACAACTACACTTCACTCACAAGAAAGCTGAAATTCAGTCCTGTGTTTCTCCATGTATATTCTTTCAGTGCATTGGTTGTCCCACATATGTACCACTGAGATTTCAGGAATAAAAAAAGCTTTTGACTATCTCCTTTCACATAAGACTGTAAGTCATTCATTATATGCCTTTTCGATAGTCACTAAGGCACATTCAGAACACATAAATTTAATCCTTCTATCGTATTCTAGAAATACAGTTATTTTTGTAGTAATGGAGAAGTATGACTACTTTAGTTGTACTACTAAGAATGCAAATACGACATTTTCATTTTAAACACTTCAGACAGATTATTCTATTTGAGGTCCTTTCATTGACTGGCTAGGAAAAGTCCTGGATTTTAGTACACTGTTCGTGCTCTTACAGGAAATTGATCATGTAAATCTGATACATTGTTTGAGTGCAGAAAAACATCCTGGAGGTCCCTTTTCCTTGATCTTAGAAGGCACGATTTCTGTTTTCTTGCTCTGAAATTTAAATTTTTACCCTCCCACTAAGCATATTGATTATGAAGGTCAAGGTCATGTTCTCAAAACTATTGAGGTATCTCTACACCTATTTCTTTATGTGTTGATGCCTATAACTGTTTGCAGATACATGACCTCAGGTTATACAAATATTGTATGAATACCTAAGGATGGGATCATCAGGTGTCTCACCAGTAGCAAAGTAGTAATGAAGCCCCAGATCAAATATTCCTCTAGTTGGGATGCCTATAAAGCTCTATCTTCTTTAGAATCAGGAGGTGTCCCTACCAGTGGCAAGCAGGTTGGAACTGGATGATCTTAAAGTCCTTTCCAACCCTAACTTTTCTATTATTCTATTTTATAATTCTATCCCATTTGTACCAATAAAGTATGATAATTAAAAAATCCAGTTAGCATACTTATTTCATTTGTGTTTATTTTTGAAGTACACTTTTATAGTACATTATTGTAATTTATAACACACAGAGATTGAACATTGAAAAAGATATTATTGCTATCAATTGTAATAGCTGAATTAAGCATAGAGTTGGTCAGACTTTCCAGCTGTTAACAAACTTCTATTTATTTTAATATCTTCCTTTCAGGACTGAGTTGATCCTTTTCAAGTCTATTTTCCTCTGGCCTTGTAATGAATAACTACCAGCATCTTGTTTCCCCCTTATTTAGAGAAAAAGTGTGGTGATGTGTGCATCCATTTCCATGCAGTGCACATATTCTCTCTGATATTATGAGCCTGTTTCTGAGCAAGTCTGTTTAATGCAGGTATCTATACATCCAGCTTTACTGATGTCATGGGTTCAGCAGTAGCAGTCATTTTGATCCTTATCAGTAGCTGGTGCAGCGCTGCGTTCCCAGACTTTTAGCCTGGGAGCAGCACTGATAACACCAATGTTTTCAGTTACTGCTTAGAATGTTTGGCCTGGTAGAGGACTTTCTGAGCCTCATGCTCTGCCAGGGAGGAGGGGAAGCCGTGAGGAAGCAGGGACAGGGCACCTGACCCAAGCTGACCAAAGAGGTATCCCATACTACAGCACGTCATGCCGAGGATGGAAATACAGAGTGGCAGGGACCTGGAAGGGAGATGTGCACTGCTGCGTTGGGCTTGGTATTGGGTGGTGAGCAGTTGTATTCTCTTTCCTTGTATTTCTTTTGTCATTAATTATTATTGGTGGCAGCAAGAGTGATTTGTGTTATGCCTTAGTTATTGAACTGTTCTTATCTCAACCTGTGGGAGTTGCATTCTTTTGATTCTCCTCCCCACCCCCCCTGTGAGCTGGGGGGAAGAAAGAGGGGAGGGGAGTGAGTGAGTGAACTGTGTGACAGGCTTAAACCACTACAGTTCTTTTTGGCACCCAATGTGGTGCTCGAAGGGTTGAGATAATGAGAGGATTAATAGTCACCCATCACAATGATGATTTATTGGCTCTCAAAGTTATTGCTCCTGATTCTCTTGAGTTCGTGGTTTCAGCCTGTTGTATCCTACTTACTGCCACTATTTGCTATCTTAGCATTTTTCACATATGGGTTTTGGCCTAAGGTTCTTGTTTCATTGTACTTTATTGGAATGACTTGTAATAAAGGTGGGTTCCAGCTGCAGGGAGAGATGGATGTTTATGTGGACTTGTACCTGACCATCCTGCTGCTTTTCACAGTCCTGGCCCTCGTCCTCACCTCCGTGTTTCTGAGGCTGTGGGAAGCAGAGGTGGGGCGGCTCCGGGAGCAGCCAGCCGCTGAAACTGCCCGGGAGCGCGGCTCCAAGGACCAAGAGGCCGGGAGGAAGTGGCTGCCGGTAGAGGAGGTCAGGGTAGTAGAGGAGGGGAATGAGGTGGCTGCCGAGCAGTGGGGGGAAGCAGCGGAGGAGCTGAGTCCTGTGGCTGAGCCCAGCCCTGCGGCGCCTGAGAGTATTCCCCAGCAGCTGCTCGCAGAGCCCCGTGAGCCCGAGCCCCAGGAGTATGCGGGCGACCATGCAGCACTTCCCAGCAAGGCAGAGGAGGAAGATCCAGACCCAGAAAAGGAGAAGCTGGTGGTGAGAGAGCCGGCAAACACAGCAGCTACACCAGCCCCAGTGACAAGTAAGCAGCTTCATTTGCGAGTTCTGACGGTTTTGAATGGCCTTTGGGTACCCTTGAGACCTGCCTGCTGATTGTGATGGCGATCAGCATGTTGGCATGGATACAGAGTGTGTTTTACCCACGACCATTTTGTCTGTTCCTGAGAGTAAAGCAGAGTCAGGTTTGGGCATTGTATGGGGTCAGAAGACGATGTAGGAGGGCCAAGAGACTTTCCCTGAGGCTGGACAGTCATGAGTGGCAGGATGTGTGGGACAGTATGGGCGAGTACCTAGTCCACTGGGCTCCCCCAGTGCTTTGGAAGCATTGGAGATGGAAGGCAGCTGGATGGAGTCCCCAACAAAAAGCTGCAGAAACTGCTGAAGGGGAGGATGAATTATTTTGAGCCTGGTGGGCCCATGACACTTCAGGCCATCAGAGCAGAGGTGCAACATACAGATGGACTCATGCTCAAGGGGTGGACTTAGCAATGGACATTCTTGCCCAGGTTATTCATGAGTGTGAACACTGCACACAGCCTCTTCTTCTCTGAAAGACTGTTACAAAAGATGGAGCACAATATCATGGACTGGATGGACTCAGCAGCTTTACAGCAATGGGTCCATGCACAAAGGGATGATCTCTCTCCCTCTGTGTGTGTGTGTGCATGCATATATATACATGTGTTGGTATATTGAAAATGAGGGATCTGAGCATGATGTGAATGGTATGGAATAAGGGGTGGATATTGCCATGGATTCAGCAGTAGCAGTCAATTTTCTCCTTCTTGGTACTGGTGCAGCGTTGTGTTTTTGACTTTTGACCTGGGAACAGCACTGATAACACCAATGTTTTCAGTTACTGTTTAGAATATTTGGTCTGGTCAAGGACTTTCTGAGCTTCATGCTCTGCCAGGGAGGAGGGGAAGCCAGGAGGAAGCACAGACAGGACACCTGACCCAAACTAGCCAAAGAGGTATT
>JANRGW010004933.1:0-32176 GCA_024733675.1 Psilopsiagon aymara | reverse complement strand
TGCTATGAGGTCTCCATGCAGCCTTCTCTTCTCCAGGCTGAACAGCCTCAACTTTCTCATCCTATCTTCATACAGGAAGTGCTCCAGTCCCCAGTCACCCTCGTGGCCCTCCTCTGGACTTGTTCCAACACTTCCCTGTCCTTTTTATGTTGAGGACACCAGAACTCAGCATGACCCAGCAGTGGCACTCGCAGCCCAGAAAGCCACACTTACACTCAGCTGCATCCAAAGGAGTGTGACCAGCAGGTTGAGGGAGGTGCTTCTGACCCCTCTACTCTGCTCTCATGAGGCCCCATCTGGAGTACTCTGTGCAGTTATAGGGTCCCCAGCATAAGAAGGACACGGACCTACTGGGGCGAGCCCAGAGGAGGCCATGAAGACGATCAGGGGGCTGGAGCACCTCTCCTATGAAGAAAGCCAGAAAAAGTTGGGCTTGTTCAGCCTGGAGAAGAGAAGGCTCAGGAAAGACCTTAAAATAAACCCTCAACATTTTAATCTGATAAATGAACAGCCCTTGGGGATAGGAAGAAAAAAGCTGTGTTGCGTTTCCACTTCAGCCTATCATGCACTTTCACTTTTGCCTGTATACCTGTGTCTCAACCTCATGGTGAAACACAGCATGCAGCTGATCTGGAAGAATAAAAGAAAAAAATCATGCAAAAGAGAAGAGTACTAATGCAGTTCACCACATGTCCACACAAACAGCTGTGCCAGCAGAAAGGAGGGTGCAAACACATGTTGTCAGAAGAATGGGGGAACAGACTGCTTGTTTGGGTGAAAGGGCTGTTCTGAAGTGTTGAGCCTGCGGCGCTAATCACAGCGAGATGCTAGTGTAACAGATTACTGTTCTGTAACCAACCTAAAAAGGAAACTCAGAGGCTACCGCTTCATTCCAAAGGAAGAAGCTTAACTACCAACAGGGCTAATTTCAGTAACAGATGGTAAACTGCTAAATTAGTCTTCATACATCTACAAGATTCTTAAACACTTGTTATAAACAGTTATCTAGCAACCTTTTATAGTGTTTAGACTACAGAAAAGCATCCTTGACTAGCAGCTTTATGCTAATACCTTAACAAAAAAAAGCTATCAGTAAGACTTTCTGAGGTCAACATAGCTGTGATAAAATTATTCTGAAACTTGAAAACAGAAAACATTAAGAAGGCCTCTTATACAAGGAGAAAATATGGCAGGCCTTAGAGCTGTTAAATATTTTAAACAGCACAGTACCACATCTTTATGCAACGTTTCAGGGGAATGATTCTTTCCTTGCCATTTTCAGCAGCACATTTACTAGCTTAATTCTCTATGTAGTAGTCAAATTATTTACCTTCAACAATATCCAATAAGACGGAGGTTACCATCCTACAACTTTGTCAGGCCAAGGCAAGGTACAAGCCCTGTCTAATTTACTCCAGACAGTCAAAGAATGTAGGTAATATTCACCTTTACCTGTAGGTTCAACTAACCCTAGGTGCCTTTACTCTGAATGGATCAGGGAAGACAGATGATGGATGAGTATCTTTGTCTTAACAAGAACTTAAACTATGACAGGAAGTACAGCTCACAGCTCAACTCCCAGTACCGACTGCTGCCTCTTGCCAGAAATCACCATCCTGCAAATCTCCTCAGAAAGTGAACCCTGTCAGCATTCCCAATTCAAATTAGGAAAAGGAAGCTGGGCACTCTTAACTGGATCTTTCACCCCAAAATGTTGACTGATGTGCACTGACATCTAGCAGAGGACAGACAAAACCAGCTCCAACAGACTTGCATAGGGCACCACTGAACCCAGCAGCCAAGCTGGTGGCTCATCTAGGAAAATACATTTAAGAAAAGATAGAAAATATCACACAGAGAGGATGAGGAGTGTAGGGGAGGATACTGTGAGCAAAACTAGCATGGTCAGAGAAGGAAGGTAAGTGCTACAGGCACCACAGGAGGTTCCCTGTAGCCCATGGAGATGGCCATGCTGGAGCATGAGAAAAGTGTGAGGAGGAGGGAACAGGAGATAGGAGCTGTAATGGACTGACCACAAACCCCTCCTTTCCATCCCACTGCAACCATCAGGCACGGAGGAAGTATAGAGTAGGGAGTGATGGACTAAAGCTGAGCGCTGGAAAAAAGGGGAAAAGGTGTTTAATTTTGTTTGCTTCTCACCATCCAACTCTATTTTATTTGGCAATAACTGAATTCATTTTCCCCATGTCCAGTCTGTTTTGCCCATCATGGTAATCAGTAAGTGTTTCCCCTATCTTTGTCTTGCCCATGAGTTTTTCCATCTCATTTTCTCCCTGTGCTTGGTTGAGGTAGAGAGAGTGAGAGCATGGCTGGATGGGCATTTGGCCAAGGTCAAGCCACTACAGCATAGTTCACAAGGTAACTTTTAATCTGAAATGTGTTTGAACCATTGTACCCAGAAGCACTTTTTATAGAGGATGCCACAGACAAACTCCACAGATGATATTGCAAATCAGAGTTTTTCCAAAAGAGATGACAGGTTTAAAATGAAAAGCACTAGCTCCACTTTCTGCTATAGTTGAAATGGTAACACTTATCATTGGAGGGTACCACACATACCAATTCATGTGGGAGATGTAATGAGAAAAAAAAAAAAGAGGCACCTTTCAGTTTAACTGACTGTTCATCAATCCCTCTAATATTTGCTTCCTAGGGGAGAGCAGGCATTTGCTGCCAAGTCCTCCAGGAAGACTTCTACAGCAGATCAAAAGTTACTTCCAATAGCAAAAAGTGAAGATATTAAAAAAGACAACAAAAAAGTTACACCTAAGTTGCACGAATTTTTAGTCACTGAGAGTGGAAGTGCTTTTATCTCATTCTTCATTGGCTTCAGCTATTGAGTTGAGCCAAATGCTTTTGCTTCCACCACTTCAGCCTGGTTCTCAGCCTTTAATTTCACTCACATCTGAAATTACCTTCACCTCCCCTTTTCCTCACAGAAGGCAAGGATTTGCCATAATGGAAAGCTCTAAATTCCCAACAGCAGCGCTAATCTGTACAGTCAATTCCATGCACCCCTTCCATCAGCCCAAGTGACTGCTAAGTCAAATAACAAATGAGATCACAGAACTGATCTGGCTTAAGAAATAACCCTTACTGCAGAGTTCTGAGTCAAATCAGTCCCTCAGAGCAAGTTCACCACAGAGGCACAAAACCTTTTGGTAAGAGTAAGGCTGCTCACCACAAACCACAGGCCAATCACCTTGAGAAATTTGGGTTAATCTAACTTAACTAGACAGTAACTTTTCCACCTTGAGCTGGCTCCCTGCAAAAATCACAGACGCACAATACCAACTTTAACATTCCAATTCAGACTACATACAGCATACATTTGCTTCATATTCTTGTTCTGATAGCAGGAAACCCTTACCAGCTGCTGGTGCTGTTATCTTCCAACTACAGCTAATAGTCTGGATTAATTTGGGGGTATGAAATAGAAACTGAAGGGTTTAGCCGCATACTGGCACACAGACAAGTTATAATTACTTGCCAAATGGCAACTCTGTGCTGTTCTGTCAGAGTGGGATAAGGGGGGAAAAAAAACACACTGATCTTCTTCACCAAGAAGTGGTAAGTTGCACACAAGAAGGTAAGCCGCATGTATGTTTTTGCTTTGATTTTTGAGGGGGAGGCTGTAGGAGAAAGTGAAACGTATCAGTCAAAACTGTCTCCTACATATAGGGATAAAGCTGCATCAGAAAACCACAAAGACTTAATTCAAAAACTTTTTACAACAGTGCATCACATTCTGGCACAAATTCTTTCAGAGTCTATCAATTCATTAGCTACAGTTATGTAAAGAACTGGCTATAACCACCATTACTGAAAATAAATTGGTTACCTAAGCAGATGTATATTGTCAGAGAGATTTCAGCATGTTTAAGTTAAAATTATACCACTTTAAAACAACTACATTGGGGAAAATCTTTTGAAAAGAATGTCTGCCTTTTAGGAAAAAAAAAAATTAAAAAGAATTAGCAATAAAGCCCATTAAACTGTACAGCAAAGGTCAAACATCACAAATAGAAGGCTGCACTTGTGGTTTCCAGTAGCTGGCCTCCACATGAATTTTTGCCTTCCTTGCCATATAATCCCCGAGTGTCAGCATCCCACATGGCTCCACTTCCTGGACTTGTTATTGGGTTAATGTCTCTGTGCACTAATACTTTCTTCACCCTGCAGGTTCCAGACCCCATTATTGGCCCTGACTATATCTGCCCCCACCCTACTCCACAAAGCAATTGCATGCTCCGAGTGTCAATGTATCAAAGGCATCAGCTGTAAAAAAGCAAGAATAGAACAGCAATACATTAGATTTAGAAACCATTACCTAGTATTCGATCTATGAACAACTATCCAACAACCTGAAACTACAGCTCTGCTAAGCAATCACTGTGAACTGTGAATCTGTCACAAACTTCCCTCACGCACTTCTGGTTCCCCAGTTTCCATCACCACTGCAAAGTCACTCGGAGCAAGATAAAGACAAATGCATTCCAGGTAACTGCATCTTCTCAGAAAGTAAATATATAATAAATAAATAAAACCAGAATCTACCCACTCTTGGAAGACAACCCTGTTGCCAAACAACAGTAACATGAAGAGAGGCATTCTTAAGATCACCATCACTCTCCCACGAGAATGACCTTGTTCTCAAATTTTCCATAGCAGATTACAGGACTTTGGAACTGTGAAGCTGAGATCCTATGCAAATTCCTAGAGGATTATCTATGTACTAGCACAGATCCAGTTTTTCATGGTGCATTTGCAGCTATAGTAAAGTGAGGCATAACTAAATTCACTAAGCTAACAGTGTAAACCACACGAAGCACATTTGTATTAATCTTGCATTAATATACAGTGCAGTGTCAACTATCAAAGTCTGGTTAAAGCAAACACTAATTCATATAAAGCTTCCAAATGCCCAAATACCATCTGCATTGGATTTGTGTGGCAAGGTTTTGGTAGCAGGAGTCTACAGGGGTGGCTTCTGTAAGAACCTGCCAGAAGCTTCTCCCATGTCCAACAGAGCCAGTGCCAGTGGCTCCAAGACCCACTACAGGCCAAGGCTGAGCCCATCGGTGATGGTAGTAGTGCCTCTTGGGTAACATAGTTAAGGGAGGAGGGCATGGAACTGGGTGGCAGCAGCTGAAAAGAGGAGTGAGACATGAGAGCAACAGCTCTGTAGACACCAGGGTGAGGGCAAGAGAGAAGGTGCTCCAGCCACCACAGCAGATTCCCCTGCAGCCCATCGTGCAGCTCATAGTGAGGCAAGGCTGTGCCCCTGCAGCACATGGAGGTCCATGGTGGAGCAGATCACCTGCAGCCTCTGGAGGACCCCACATCGGAGCAGGGGGATGACTAAAGGAGGCTGTGACCCTGTGGAAGCCCATGCTGGAGCAGGATCCAGGCAGGACCTGTGGCCACGTGGAGAGAGGAGCACACACTGGAGCAGGTTTGCTGCAGGATGGCTGACCCCACAGGGGACCCAGGCTGGAACAGTCTGCTCCTGAAGAACTGCACCCCATGCAAGGGACCCACACCGGAGCAGTCTGTGAAGAACTGCAGCTCCTGAGAAGGACTCATGCTGGAGAAGTTTATGGAGGACTGTCTCCCATGAGAGGGACCGCACACTGGGGCAGGGCAACAGTGTGAGGAGCTGTCCCCTGAGGAGGAAGGAGCAGCAGAGACAACTTGTGGTTAGCTGACCACAGCCCCCATTTCCTGTCCCCTGCTTTCCTGGCAGGAAGGAGGTAGAGAATTTGAGAGTGAAGTTAAACCTGGGAAGAAGGGAGGGATGAGGGAAGGTGTTTTTAAGATTTGGTTTTATTTCTTATTGTCCTACTCTGATTTTGATTGGTAATAAATTAAACTAAGCTCCCCACGTTGAGTCTGGTTTGCCCTTTACAGAAATGGGTAAGTGTGTCCCTGTATTGACGCAGGAGCCTTGCATTGTTCTTCCACCTGCGCAGCTGAGGTGGGGATTTATAGAGCAGCTTTGGCAGGCACCTGGTTCCCAGCAGGGGTTAGCCTGCCACAAAAACTAGTCAAAGTAAATGCCTGTATGTAAACTTGCAGGCATGCAAAATTAACTGCATCAGGGAGAAGAATATTTGCCTTTCTGCTTGTCATTCAAACTTCCCAAGAGTGCAGCTCTGTGTGGTACTTAAGCAGGCTGATCAGAATCAACAGGTAAAACCCTAAAGTTCATAATCAGTTTGTAATGAATCAGACCTCAGCTCAGGGCCCTCAGAGGGCCTTCTGCCTGAATATACACTTCTGTATCTTGCTTAGGGGGAAGAATTTACTGCTAGAGATGCTAAGAATGTTTTTTCTTTTTTTATTTTGTAGCAGAAGAGAAAATTCCTCTCAGTTCTGGCCTCCAGTCCCGAAAGTGTCCTCCTTCCCAACACATTGTTTTGTGGTTGGTTTCTATCCATTATTGTTCCAGGGTGATAAGTTGCAAATAAGATTTCCAGGAGTTGTCAGAGATTGCTTAGCTCTGTCCCCACTGTGGTTAGTATGACCTTTACTGCGGATTGCAGCAGAAAAGTTAAAACGACAATGATCTTTTGAAAATTTGGGAATTTTGAAAATCTGAGTTTACAATGGGAGGGATTTGTGCCAGGTTTCATGGCAGATACTGCAGGTATGATTTTCTCACCAGTCAAGTGGGTGCAATTAAGGACTTCAATGCTTTTTCTGTCCCTGTTTGATTTTTTTGTCTCCACTGAAGTTTTCTGCTTCGTGCCTCCCTCAGTCTACAGGATTGCCTTTTAGCAGGACAGCAGTAGTGTACTATCGCTGCTCAGTGTTATTTTAGCTAGAGAGAAAGAGGGGTAACTTCATGGGGTAATGACAGGTTATTGCAGGGTTTCCTTTTATAGATTTAAAGAAAAAGAGGAAAGCAGAGATCGTGTTCCTACAGGTTAATTAACCAATACAGGAAGACAAAAATAAAACAAAGCGGAAGATGATACAGGAATAAAGCTGTTACAAACTACTGATTTTAGACTGTTTCTTTTGACTGCTGTTAGCTGAATGGGAAATTTTGTTTTCATTCTGCTGAATTTGTGGTGGATGTATACAATAGTCCTTCATCTGCCTAAGATTAAGGCAGTATATTAAATTCATTTTTCCCACAAAGACAGAAGATACTTTTTCATAAAGTAGCCTGCCTTATCTGGAAAAGCCTGAATTTCAAGTTTTCCATAATCCTTAGCATATCAGATAGTGACAGGCAGTGAATGGCCCAACATGTTATTCTCTGATCCCCCCCGGGAACTGAAAACTTTAATTCTTCCCTAATGTTTCGACTGATACAGGAATCACAGCCTAATTGTACTAGAATGTATGTGTTAGATTTCAGATCTTACATGAGAGCACAGGACTAGCACATGCATAATGAAACCATTGGAGAGGAAGAAAACTTTAATCTAAACTTTGCCAGAATGTTTAAAGTGAATTGTGGCATGACAAGAAAAAACCGACCAAGAAAAAAACAAACTTCAAACTCTCCTGCAGGTAGGCATAGCATAGGAAAACCCTGCCCCAGACATCATGAAGATGGGTGCAGTTCAGATGATTCACAGGTTTATTGCCTTTAAAGTAGCATCAGCAATAGATTTCCCCTCTAAGCAGTAGTGTTACACTCAAAGCAAATACATTCTTGTCTGAGGGAAAAGGCTTTTTGTTCTGAGCAGACTCCAGTTACTACTGTGGCAGCTGCAGAGAGCCGATTGCTCTGCCTGAGAGACAGGACAGCTAGATATACCACCCATTGAAACAGATAACTTCTACTTTCAATCCCATAAGGAGGTGGGATTTAGGAAAATGTGATATCTCACACTTCAGTATTCCAATATGCCTTCAAACCATCATTAGCATGTAGTCTTCCTTTTTTTTTTTTTTTTTGTTCCAGTAATACATGGAGACTTTAGCATTCAGGATATTCCTGATCCAAATCCCTAGCAAATTTAAGCTGCTTTTGTGCAAATTTAAGCATGGAAGCACAATAGGTTAGATTGACCACCACATAAGATATTTTCCTGTCATTCGCATAAAGACTGGTTAAGGTAATAATATATTTCCACATCTAGTAATAGATAACCTTTGAGACCTTTGTCTTTAAACCTCTATATTACATTTTGTTACAGATTGGTTTTGCGCAAATACTGTCATACAACTTGTACCAGGAAGTTACGCTCATCAAAGTGAGGGAAATGTTTACATCTTGATAGTGCTGAAGATAAAAGGAGAAAAGTTGCAGGAGGGGATGTGCTGCATAAACTGTGTCACTCTGTTCCACATAGTTGCCAGAAACTAGTTCACTGACTTCACTCAGGTCGGGATTTCATCTCAAGTTCATCAGTGACAATAAGGGAGGCTTAAATAAATAAATGAGAAACACAGGGGTTAGGTTTCCATACAAACCTCCTGAGATTGGAGGAGAACTCAAAGCAGATCTGAGGGTTTTGCAACTCCTCACCTCAAACTGTATTGCCTAAGAGATTATGAAAACTTTCTGCATCTCAACAGCAGACAACCTCTGCACTGTTTCTTGTCTTCTTTACAGTTACTGTGTCTGAGCCCTGACTTTCCCTCTTTCTCCCATCTCCTACAATTTTTATCCAAACATGAGAATAGGGAAATCAGGAGACAATATTTACTGCGTTTGCATATACTGCACTTACTGTATTTAACTATCTTTTCAAATGCTAGGTATCTCATTTCACTGGCTTTAGCTTGTATGGAAGCTGAAATGTACTCAGTCACTAGCTCTGCAGTGTCAGGTGCTCAAAACCAAAAGTACTCACAGAGACTAAAATTAAAATAGCAGTCTCTCTTTTTTAGATTTAGCAGCATTGAAAAATTCAAGATTCCATTGTTGTAAAGGGGCAGGCAGGCATAATGAAATGAAATTAAAGGAAAATAACCCTGAAATGTGAATCTATCCACAGTATGCATCATCAGGTTGCTCTGGAAATGGTGGTGTGATCTGGAAAGAGGAGTCGCTAGTTATATGAAATGCGGTTTAAATTAATGGCCTTTGAGAAACAGAAATTAATTTAAGGAGAACAGACCTTAAGTTAACAAAAAGTGCAAAACCTCAGTCACTTGGAAGGCAGTTTTAGTCACTGTTGACATTAAATGACATCACTCATACTGAGACCAAACTATGTTTACCATTGTTTCATTTCTTGCCAAAATTCACATCCTATTACCTGGCACCCAGAACTTGGAAGCTGTTAATACAATTTGAAGAGAATAATAAATGGAATGAAAGAAAAAAAAAAAACACCAACCCTCTAAATATCTGGTTTATTTAAGTTGATAATAAAATTACAATTGTTTAAAAATCTCACCTTTTTTTATGAGAGCCTATATCACCAGCTGTTCCTATAGACTCTCCGTAAAAGGTCATGGATAGCCGCAGCATTCTTTTTAACATGCTTTTATAACGATAACTTTCTTAACAAAAATAGAACCAATGCTTACCCAAACCTTGTATTTTTTAAGAAATAGAGTCTTGGAAAGCTTTTTATATATAATGTGTAAGTATTAAGAATCAGTTCCTGAAACACTTGCAAATATTTAAGAGAATTTGGAGGAATAGTCCTTCCCTCTTTTCCTTATACTTCTCTTGTTTGCTGGTATGAACTGACAATGAAGCTTTAACAACAGCTGAAAAACTATGGTGTTTTTTTTTTTTTTTTAATAACTTCACTGAAGATATTTGTGTGTTTGGGGGATAGAAGAAGATGAAGCCTTCAAATCTTGCTTCACATTCCAGCTTCAATTTGAGATTAGACATCAGCAAAGCCAGACAGATCTTGAAAAACTGGTCCTGCAGGGCTCAGCACCAGGACAAGACATCCCACTACCACTTATCTCCACATATAACACAAAATATAAATACAGGAATATGAAGCTTTAGAATATAAAACACCAATCGGTTGCTCAGGGTGGAGAGGAAGAAATAGATAATAATACTAAAAATATTGCAAGATTAAAAATCAGAATGTCAGTACATTTTATGTGAAATTAGCAAAGAAATGTCATGTAGACTACTGGCTAAAGAATACATGCACTTGCAAAGTCTCTTTTCTCCTCAGATTAGATTTTATTAAACAGAATATACAGAGAGTATTTTAAACCAGAGAAGGAAAATTGAGCAGATTTCATAAGATCCTAGATTTCATGGTGATGGTAAATCACATGAATATAGTTCCCAGAATGATATATTTATAGCAGTAGATGAAAACTACAATAATCCTGCTTATTCTGAAGTTATTTTAGGAGCTAACACAGTTTACAGCAGTGGAGAGAACAGGGAGACACTTTCACAGAGGAAAGAAAATGTCTGAGAAAAACAAACCATAAATTCGGATGCCAGCACTTGTCCTGTTCATTACGCCCTGTTCATTTATGTAAAAAAACATGTGCCTATTGCCTAACACCATAAGTACAGTTAGTTGCATGCAGTGTAATCACTTTCCATGAAAACTGGCAACATAAAGATTCTTTTCCTACCACCTCTCTTTCAAGTACTGCTGTCTCGAGACATAGAGGCAAAGTCACCACTCAGATGTAGTCTATTTCATTGTAAATTTGCTTGAAGTCATTAATCATGGAAAAGAGTATTGAACAGCTCCTTTTTTCTAGTAGGCTTATAAAGATAGGAGTCTTCCTTCTTATATACCTGTCTATAACAAAGTACAAGTAAAAAGACTTTTTACATGTCAACTTCTATCTGTTAAATAAAAGAGACTATTATAAACAGGGTTAAACATAGAAAATAGTGATAGTTCTTCCTCACAGCACAAACTTTTAAGTAAATGCTATTCTGATGATGAATTGTTTAGAATTGCAATAGGAAATGTATACTCCTATAACTATAAAGTAAACGGAATGGTTCTTCAAGAAGACTAGTACTTTTCTTCCTGATATTAACACATGAAATCCTGTCCTATTTGCCAAATTATTTCATCAGAGGCAGACGTAAAGCCTTCTCTTACCTCCTTTAATCAAAGAAATAAGATCTTCTTGGAAAGATCAAAGTCCATACAAGCAGTATTCACTGATGCCAGTTCCTCTGATTTGTTGTTTGAATTGGAAACTCATTAAAATGGAATGGTTTCAAAATGCATTTTACTGGCAATTGCTTTACTTCTCCATGTAGTACAGTTTTCCCTATGACTATGTGCATACATATTTGATACAAACCTAATTAAGGGACAGACAGCTGTACAAAAAGATTCAGCTGATGAATAATAGTTATTTAAAGCTACACGGTATGAGCGGTTGAAGACTTTGTGAAAATTCTGAGTTCACTGACTATCTTGAAGACACAAGAAGTTTGAATCTACACTTTATTTTTGCAATAAACCATGGTTTCTAACCAGTTGACTGGAATTAAACAGAAATCCAGAATAGAATATATCTTAATTGCTCTAATTTTACTCTCATCAGATAAAAAAAGAAGTATAAATTATCCCATTGATCTGATGCTCAGAAAAACCTCCCTCTTATTTCAACACTAGGATGTTAAATTCAGCTAGTGTAAACTGGAGGTATCTACAGAATTCAATGGTGCTGTCTGCTGCAGCTGAGGTTTTGATCCATCAAATTGACTGTGATCTACCTGTGATCTACATTTGTTCTTCATCTGCTGAGCTCTTTTAGCACTCACCTAGAGCAAGATATACTTCTCAGAGCTTCATAGAAATGCAGCACAGAATAATTTGGCCTGAGAAAATACTACTTTACACAGGTTTTAAGGAGTGAACTGTTTGAATGATTTGAATATGAAGTCTCAATAATGCCCACTGACTCAACTTATGTCATTTACTGAGCAAAATACCAGATATAAGTTTTAGTTGGTAAAAATGCACATTGCAAAGAAAAGCATAGTAAATTGCATTGTCCATACAAAAAAAGAAAAATCACACAGCGTTTTGTTGGCTGTTAAATAAAGCTCAGAAGTGTAGAGGTCTATATTGTCTCTGAGTGATAACTATAAACTCCTAAGAGAAAGAGACAAAAAGAATTTTCTCTTCCCACTTTTGTGTAGACCCTTAACATCGGAAAATAAAACAGTTGCCATAGCATGATATTTTGCAGTAAAAACTCAAGGAAATTTAAGTTATTTGGAACAGTAATAGGGACTTTCTAGTAGGTATTCTAGGAAACTAAGTGGCCTAGACTTCTCCTGTGCCAAGAAGCATGTGGGACATGAGGTTAAAGGCTTAATTTACTTTTTATGTGAATTACTCAGCAGTAAAAACCAGTTAGTCTGCTCAGGAAAGAAGACGCTTCATAAGTCAATCACAAAAGCACTTAGGTAGAAAACCGCTTCCACAACTAAAAGCAAAACAAACCAAAAAGAAGCACTGGGATAAAGATGTGCCTGCTGTATAGGAGCTAAGCATAATAAATATTTCAACCCTTTAACTCTCCAATCTTGATTTTTCTGCTTTTTTCTTACCATCCACAAAAATGACCTAAGAACACGAAGAGGAAGCATCTCTTCATGTTCACATAATATATGCCACAATTATGAAGTTAAAGACAACAAGCATCAATTACAACATTGGAATTCATTTTCATGCTCTCAGATGAAAAAGAGCATGTAACAGACATCACAGAAACCTCTCTAAAATAAACAAGAGATAATCTTAAAAAACCTCAGGGGACCTTATTCTTAGAAAGCACACTAAAAGGAGCAATGAGACCTGCTCAACAGGCATCTCTCCTTATGGTTTGCAAGCTGGCTTCTGCTGCTCCTGCTCACCAAATACATTTTGACTATTAAAAGCTATCATTGACTGGCAGTTCCTCCATGCAGGTGCCATACCCGGACTTTCAAAGTCAGCAGCTTTCATTGTTTTTTGACTTTGTGAGATCCAACACGGCTTGCAGAAACAACAAAGCTGAACTTGTGAGCCAAGTTCTGTTACTGTTTCACTGTTGAAATAGGGTTAAAGCCAATAGATCTATCCCAAATTTACACACATCGACAAAATCGGAATTTGGCACCACCTCTTAACTTCCTTATTTATGAAGTATTCCTATGACACTAATGTTTGACAGTTTGCATTAATAGCAGATCAATTTAGCAGACAGTGTAAACATACATAATTGCATGTAAATATGATGCAGGTATACCAATTTTTCCAGATTATATTCCAGCATGTAATACTTTTCCTCTCAAAGTTTCATCTAAGTGGTCCAAATTTTAAGGGGACTTCTATTTACACACAATGTAAAATACCTGTGGATGTCTATGGAAAAGTTTAATGTTCTACTTGCTTTTGAAGAATTAAGTAGGAAAATGTAGGAAAACACCCAAACTACAGGAATAAACGTCTTTCTTACTGACTGAACTTATCAGTGATGCCTTCATATCTAATTTTGAGGGTGTCAGATCTTGACAAAGAAATACCTGTGATACTGCTGTGTCTGTACCACGACTTCCATGGCAGACTAAAAAAGAGCAGCAGATGGATTGCAGAAAAAAGACTTTTTTAATTAATTAATATTTTTAACAACTAGCACTCCCGAAAGTCACAAATAACATTTCTGATAAGTAAATGTGTTGAAATATTACTAGTTTTATCTTTAGAAGCCTTATCCCACAAAGATATTTTTCTATTTTAATTCAAATTCATTATTTTGGAAAAAGAGTTTAGATGAGTTTCGTATCTGAGAACACAGAGTTTATTAGAACAGACTGAATGCAATATACAGGCTCAACATTTCCAGTTCCTGACCTGCATATGGCTATTCTGCCAGTTGCTGTTGGGTTTTGTTTCCCCAGATTTCTGTTCTGTTGGTAGCACACTATTCAGAGGATAAATATTTTACCAGGCAATTTATTTCTACTTGAGAGTCAATATTGAATTCAGTTCCAAGTTGTGAATTTTAGACTTAGCAATAACATGCAATAAAAAGATTGCCTATTTAGAGAGGGCAATTATTCTTTTATTATTAGCTTTTTTATGGTTTTATTGCTATTAAAACCTGACACTTCTGGTTTTCAATCTCTGAGCACATGATTTTCAGGAAATGTTTGAAAATATTGAGGTGAGTATTGTACATATGCATGTCTAAAACATATACTGTTTCTAATTTAAATTTCATGTCATATAACTAGTGACTCCTCATTCTAGCTCACAACACTATTTCCAGAGCAACCTGAAATCATATCTGCTAGAGACCAGCAAAGTGGCCCTGGGGAGCAGGGCTAATCATCAAAACATGCCTTTTTTGCTGTAATAGAGCTTAAAAACTTTTCCTGTGTTACTGTAAAATCCTATTGGGAGCAATAGACAATTACTATGAGATAGAATAAATAAAGTTATGGTCATGGTTACAGAACTAATCTTTTATAGCTACCTCTCCTATATCTATAGGCTCAGTGCCCATTTCAATTGAACGGTAAAACAACTTCTTTGTTTTTATTACTTCATTGTAAAATACAAACCACTAGAAAACTGCCAACTTCCTATCTTCCTAAGGAGTGAAGAAACACATTACACATTGGTAAGTTGTATTTGCAGGTGTAAATGCAAGTGAATAATATGAGTGAGGGACAAGCTGCCAAATGAGTCACAGTGAACAAAAGAAATAAAAGGGAAAATCAAAGTTTCACAAACTCAAAAATTATAAGAGAAACTGTAGGCCCACATCTGAGAGAGGAAGGAGGACAAACAGCTTATGTTCCAGGGAAGTATGACATATTTCATGCTTCATAATAAAGCATTCCTATAAGCCATTAAAATAAGGCTTAGCTTTGAATATCATTTTAAGCAAGGCAATAAGAAAAATAGAGGGTAGTATTATTTAATCAGAATCCTGTGTCAGAGCATATGACCAGCACTGATAAGTTTAATATAAAAAAAGTAAACTAATAAGCATTGGGGAGTTTGTAGAAGAGAAATCTGCGGTTGCCAGGGAGTCAAACTGTGAACCATATGCAGGTTTAAACACAAATATTTTGTGTTTAGGATAGTTAGATTTTTCAGACTAAAGATCCTGATGAAATTTTCTTCAGAAAATCACCAAAACAGCATTTTAACAACCAAGCTTTATCTTTGAGAGCTAACGGAGATCAGATTCAAAGGCATTGGGAAGAAAAAACAAACACGAAAAATACAAATATTTTATAAGACACAGGGATGAAGGAATAGATGACAGCCATTTTAAATGCAATCTCTGTGAAAAGAAAAAAAATGAAGTTCTTATTTCATAGGACTGCAGAGCATATAAGGTGATTTAAAGCACTCAGTAAATTTTTTTCAAGAAAATAGACGCAAGATTTTCCCTGTTTCTACATTTTTAGGTCAACATTCCCTCAAATATGTTCAGCATGCTTATGTCTGAGCTTCCCCCCTTTCCACTCACCCGCCAAGATGATGAGGTTCATATTGCCTGACTTTTTATAGACCTTTTATGCAACAATCTTAATTTTGTTTACTGGCTTTAACTGAGTTCTGTGGCTTTGCTAAAGAAATGCTTTGCAGTACCAACGTCATGGTGTTCCAACTGTTCAGTCAGTTCCAATTTTCTTTGCAAATAGCACTGTTGATTTGGCTTGCATTATTTAAATGAAGATATTTTCTGTTTTATTATATTTTTATGCAGCATATTTTTTTTTAAGTAATATATGGCTTAATGTGGTCAATACAGAATTTCTGCAGGAGTAAGAGCAAAACTGCTTAAATTTCTAGTCACTGATAAGAAAGGCTCCTACAAGAGTAACATGCCAAAGTTTTTACAGCTTACATCACCACTACAGAAGCAGATTTCTGGGTTTTTTTGGGGCTCCTGTGTTTTCAAAAGCTTAGATTTCTTGAGAATTGAATCTTGAATCTGAGTACTCTATGCTTCCATTGGTGAGTTGGTTTGCTCTCCACAACACCACCACTTTAGAACTTGTGATGATATAAAAATAGTACTGGAAATAGATACTATAGTTTATGTTCACTAAGGAGAGGCAAAGAAAGTATTTGACAGAATTCAGAGGTTTCACAATAAATGGAAATCTGTGTAAACATATATTACAATTTCAATCCACAGTTACAGTATCCATATGATGAATTATCACAGCTTTTAATCTCTCACCTGTGTTCTGCACAATAATCTGTTTCTGTAGTGAACAGATCTAACACTCAAGAGTCTGGAGCAGCTTCATGTGTAAGATTTTTTGTTCATTCTTCTGGGATATTTTTTTTCCTGATTCAATAGCTTCTGGCCACATTGTTCTCAGCAGATGTACACTGTACCTAATTGAAAATCTGCAATATTCCTATTTTTCACTGAAAAAAAGCAAAATGCTTTCTAGAAAGAAGAACTTCTGAAAGACCTTTCTGTACATATATCACTGATGACAGTTACAGATGTCCCACTGTTTTCAAGAAAGCATTATGATGCATTCAAATAAAGGTGTTTACCTGTACATAAGTTATATTTTCCTTCCAACACCTGCAACAAAGGGAAGTTCTTCTGTTAACATATACTGTGAGAAAGCTGTGACACCAATGATAGGGTTGCAACACTGCCTGTTAAGCCTATGCATGCCTGACTCATGTCGATGCAGAGGCTGATTTGCATATGGACATACACAAATATGAGTGTTGAAATGCAGGCCTGCAAGATGAAGACCTGGTGCTCTGAATATGAAGGCTGGGCTCAAATGCCTGCACACTTTTGGCAATACTTTTTGAAATCTCTCTCTTATCAGCTTACTATGTGGTTGCATTGTCATTTCATTGCTTGGATGACTAACATATTAAGGGGAATGCAAACAGCATATGTTGCTGAGAAGTAAATTATATTTTTTCTGCCAGATTTTCTCTCCAGTTACATTACTAGCTTACAGCCTCCAGTGAAGTGAACAGAAAGGCTTTATATGCATGACTGTTGGTGGACCATGACCTTTAAAACCAAAGCAGATCTGAGTAAGACAGGAAAAGAGATACTGTTTTATCCTTCCTTTCTAGTTTGAATCTCTGTGTTTTTGAAGAACATTTATGTTATTCTGGATGCTCTGAGCTAGTAACATGGTCAAGTTACTAACACCTTTTCCCACACAGTATCCTTGAGTAAACCTTTCTACAAAGATGTATTTCTGTCTTGGAACTTTCCTGCCTTCTTCCCTTGTGCTATCTTTGGAAATGTCTACAGATCTGAACAAGTGATGCCATAGGACAATTAAACATCACTTGGTGTGGTTCTTGTTTCACTGGTGTATCTTTTTGTGGCAGACACTTGTCACATGCTCTTGCTTGAGAGTAGCAAAGCAAAGAATCCATGGGTGTTTCCATACGTACAGCCTTACAATATGTTTTCGAGAGGTTACATGCCTGTGGATTTCAAAATTATTTTAGAAGTTACATCTTCTTAACATTGGAATGAGAATTCTTTAATCTTAAATCATACAGGGAGCTCACTGAAGTGTTTCTAGAACACCAAATTCACAATTTCCTCTTAAAAAGAAGACAAGCACTTGATATATCTGCTTCAGTACTAGTAAAATATTTGTAGAATAATAAAATATTCTATAACTTAGTATTATTAAAGGCTCTGGCAAGAAACTCTTCACATGGGGTAAAACTGTCTGAACTGTTCCAAAGAAAGTCCTGCTGATTTTAGTTAAGCATATTGCATGTGCCTTAGAACTAGTGGCTGCAACGCTCAGGCTAATGCTATATCCAGTATTTTTTATGGAAGATAACAAGTTTAGGTCTGCGATTACATATATGGATGGAAATTTGAAGCAACCAAATGCTAAACGCAAATACCCTCTCATATGAGGAAGAGACAGAAATTTGAGCCTCAACTGTTTAGATCATAATCTTCTTAGCGATCGATGCTCTAAAAAAAATTCATCACGTCACAATTAGCTGCCATATCCAAAAAAGAAAGCACAAAATTTTGATCCAGAACATGTACATGCTGATAGTTAAAAACTGAACATGCAAATAACTCAGTTGGCTTTGATGGGTTGCTACAAATTATGCTCATTCCTAAGGCTTTTGTTTGTTTGTTTTAGAAGAACTGGGACATGAGTAATTGAAATCATCCTGTGGGTCACTCTCTCGGTCACACAATGACTCATCTGCTGAGCTGGTAACAGAACTGTCTCTGCTGGATCTGTACTGCTTTTCCCATGTTTCTGGCACCAGGCTCACTCCTAGCTCAGTATGATCTACAAACTTAACATCACCATCTGCTACCACTCAAGTGGTACAAATCTTTCCCAGCATTCCTGATGTTTGATGTGCCAAAGCAGAGATTTTAGAATTTGTCAAGTGCTTTGAAGTTGGAAAGTGCTAAAATACATCAATTGTATGTCCAGTCTGCCTCACTAGTTGCATAACCTGAGCTGGATTTTGGAGATCCCTGAATCTGATACTATAGTAACTATCTATCTATCTATCTATCTATCTATCTATCTATCTATCTATTTATTTATTTATTTTAATAAGGAAATATTGGAATGCAAAGGTCACTTTGGGAGTGTATGTTTTTGATGATTCTCATAAGACACACCCCCCATGTATTCCTAACTTCAGCATAACAGAAAAATAGAGACAAAACACAGTTAACTTAAATCATAAAACTCAGTGAATCAGATTCTTGCCAATCTTGAATGGGAACAGCTGATATAAACACAGAACACTTTGGCAAGAAAGTTAGAAAAACTCAAATGAAAATGCCATAGAAAGATGGAATAACTTTCAGGTAAACCTCTGTCAATGAAGGCTTAAAAAGACTACATTTCCACTTGAAACTGCCCATATGGCAAACCAGGAAGACTGCAAGAGCAGAAGAGGAATTTGAAGGCAGAAGTATAACAACTTATAACTGGTTTCCTTTATTTCCTTTATTTCATTTCTATACCCCCCTCATGTCGACAAGGTAACAGGGACAGCAAGTGTATAAAATCTGCTGGCCAAACTGTGCGGGGAAGAGAATATGGAAGTACATTTATATCCTCTAAAAAGTGCAAGACCATCCCGATCATGCTTTCAACACATACCCCCAGATAAATTTCCAGAGATTTGACCTATATGTCTCTTCAGTCCCACGGGGAGAGAAAAGAATGTGGAAAGTCCTGCAGTGGTACAATAGTTTCAAGTTGCAAGGACAAGATCCTGAGCCATATCAAGATCCTGAGCCATAAGGTCTTAATGACGAAGCCATTCTCCAACTGAGGTGCTGGACCAAATGACCTCCAGGGGTCCTTTCTATGATTCTAATTATCAATTGCTCTTTATCTTGCTACTACTGTAGAAACATGTATTGGGAAGAGACATGCTCCTTGAATGTTCATATATTGACAAGATTAGTGAGAAGTTATCATGCTGGCCATGAATATGAATGTCCATACTTGAGACAAAATGATTGCCAAAACCAGTATTCCATACCTGCAGGAACAGCTAGTTGTGTGTGATAAAGAGGATAAGAATAAATCAAGGGGTCAGTGATACTTCATATTGTTGGTATTCATGTATCGTAATATAAATGACAAAGAGAAACCATAGAAATAATAATTGAAGTACAGGGGGAGACAGGCAAAGGTGGAAATATCTTGACAAGCCTCTCAGGGAAATAAAACTAAGATTTAGCTTGTGATTTGAAGGAGAAAAATAGTGGCTATTGCAGTGCAGGAAACTACAGAAAAATTGCTGGTCTGAGAGAAAGGAGATTGGAGGGAAAATGCTGTCACTCTCCTGGGAGATGTGGAACAGAGAGAGAATTGACTGTCATCCCTTCTCTTTTATTCTGTCCTTTCTGCTTAGTACAGTTGAGTTTTATGTTCAAGAATGCTTAAGCCATCCTAGCATATCAGATGCTGAAAATACTTTTGGTGTCCTTGATGGACTCATTTTAAGTAAAACATGCAGAAAGACCATCTTCAGCCTAGTTAATCTGAAGTATCATGTTCCTGCTTCAAATCATTGGTACATGAGAAGAATTCGAATGATTTAGACACAAAGAAATTAAGTGAACATGGACATATGGACCTGGAAATTAAATCCTGCCCTATGTGTGGAACCTACTCTATAGAAGTGAATATAAGGTTTTCATTAGAATTGTTATTCCTTTGAGAGCTGGAAAGCATCTGCAAGGTTTTTTGATAAGGTCTAAAATGAAAACAACTACCCCATCTTAAAATATTTCGCAAAATTGGAAGGGTGTTTGGTTGGCCACTGCTAAAGGATACGGAGGGGGAGCTGACCAGCCTGAAATATAGCTGCTTTGTTTGCCCTGTGCTGTGTCCCCATCTAAACTGGGGGGAGAGCCCCTCCCTGTAGGTGCTTCTGGCTTCTTCCAGAAGCAATGCAAATCCCAGAAATCAGTGGATTTCTTCCCACAGCCTGCTCAGAGTCAAACCTTCCTTCCCTAAAGTAACTTTGCATGAAAAGTTCCACAAGCAGCCTCCCAGACCCAATTGGCTTTTCTGCAGGATATATGAAACAGTACGCAAGAACTGGGGAAAAAATATTGGACAAATGTTGCAGGACCCTGGCAGAACTGGTAGCATTTGTAACTTGACCTTTTCTGGCTAGCATCGTTGGGAGGGGGAAGTGCTCCACAGCCATTTTAGTTCCTTTAAAGAGTGTCATGGAGCCAGACTCATGCTGTAACCAATTGCTCAGTGAAGTGTGTAGGTGGAGCTGGAACTGAGGCCTCCTCATGGGGATTCAGAGTATGACAAAATTGCTGCTGGACCTGCTCTGCTGAGCAAAATGCATTCAGCAGGGACTTCTGAGGTAAGTAATGGTCTCTATGGATTGACTTTGAGTGAAATTTGCATATGAACGTATAAAAGCGAAAGACACAGCCTACTGAAGTCAGTGGGGGTTCTCCCACTGTTTCTGGGAAGTTTTAGAGCTGGTTCAATAGGATGCTAGCTATTTTGAGAAAGCATGCAAGCAAACATCAGCGTTGATGCCCAGGGCTTTGCAGATGGATTCTTCCACTCAGAGACATTTCTTGTGCATTGTTCAAATTCTTCAAGTTCTTACCCTTGCTTATATTTTCCTAATATTCAGCACATGTCTTTAGCTACTGCTGTAATGCAAAAGATTTACAAAATCATCAAATCAGCTTAAGCTCCAGGAAATCTGAGTCTGGTTTTGTTAATCCCCACCATTGAAAACTCATCTTGAATGCTCTCTTTTGGCTGCTGACTTCTATGTGCTGTTCAAGGATCTTTGGAGAATGGAAGGAAGATATCTTTTGAAATAAGAAATTGAGCTTTCTAATACATCCATCCAAAAGGACAGAAAGAACTGCTTGATGACTTTGTAAGATAAGCAATTATATCCACGCAGCCACACTGTGAGAGGGAGATGAATTAACTGCAGACAAGACTCCTAAAAGATATCAAAAAAGTTAATGATGAATGCTTATGTTCAGAAAACGCTATACCTTTTAAAATAAAGATCTAATTGGAAGAGATTGTCTAATATAGCTCTAACTGAATCTTCTGGGTATGAAACCTTAACTCATGGTTGGAGAGATCCCTGGTTATTTTGATCGCAACTATTCAATATTATATCTTCATGAAACTATGCAACTCAAATATTTACAGAAGGGGAGGAATGGAGAAGAAGTTGATACGCAGTTGTGAGCCTTTAAAGCTTCAACTGATCACAGATGCAGCAGATAACACAGTGATTTACCTGTGTGAACCCTGTCAGCCCTGTGAAGCTTATAATTATTCAAATTAGACAAGATTGTGGAGCTCTTGGAGTGAAAAAAATGTCACAAGAGCCTTGAGTTCTTATTTTCCTCATATTCCATTGATGACCCAAATTTTGTCATGCCTAGATTCTTCAACATTGAAATTACATGGAAAATACAGTTTGGCAGCTCACTAATGGTTTTGCCATTTGCAAAAAATGTGGCTCTAGGTAGAAAAAAAAGTGATAATGTTCAGCATGCTCTGCAAGCCAATTTGGCTTTCGAGTCTGGCATGATTGGTTTTATACTGATGGATTTTTTGCAGCTAGAACTAGTGTCGTCAGACATTTAATTTTCCTCTCTTTCATAACTATATTATGTTGTTCCATTTTCTGTGGTGATAAAGAAGGGTAAAATTATTTTCAATATTTTCAAAATTTGAATCTACCTCTTCTTAAATTACCAGAGAAATTCATGGTAATTTAATGGTTCATGGTTGGTTCCAGTTTTTAACATAAATTCCCTGGAAAAAAATGCGCACTGGAATGATCTTTTTCCCATACGCATTGTGCTTTCAGCACTTCTGATCTCAAAATAGCAAAATGAAATGAAATATTTCTTTGTTTCTCTTGCAATGGAAAAACTGCAAGAACTGGAGGTCTGTTTGGAACTACCATTTGGGCAAAAGGATTTAATAAACAGTAGCTGAGAAAAAAGTACAATCAATCCATATGGAGAAGGTCCATGCAGCCCCAATCTATGCAAGTGCTGCTCCTGCTTGGGAGATGTGCTCTCATTGTGCTGCTCTTGGGTGTTTCTTCCATGGCAGAGGTGAGTCCAGAGCTGTGAAGCAGGTTGTCACAGAAGAAAAAAGGGTGGCTGACAAATAAGGAAGCCTGTTGAACAAGCACCGCAGGGAAAGTAACAGATACTATAATCTGGTTCCACAGGAAAAAAAAAGAATCTGAAACTCATGTTTTGGCAAATAAACATAGTCACAAATATTCTTTAAAGAAGTAAGTCTGCATCCTCAGACACCTTGAACTAACAAATAAACTCCTCTGAAGAGCTTTGAGGAGAAAAATACCTTTGAGTAATCATTTTTCTACAGGCCTTTTTGTTTTTTTCACTCTTGGAAAGAGTCATCTTCCTTTGGCAAGATCTGACGAGCTGTCTGCAAAGCCAAACACCAAAAAACTAAACTTTCAAAAGAAAACATTTCAACAAAAGACATGCAAGTTTGACACTTGGCCAAAGCTGTCAGCATCTTATACCTTACCTAAGGCAAAATCCAAAGACAAAGTCTTTTTAATGTGAGTTCAGGAATTTGACTCTCATTGCTCTAAGACCTTGTTTTGAGACCATCAGGCCCCATACAAAATGCACTCATAATATTCTTAATAGACCTGGAGTGTGCTGTTCCTTCCTGTCATGGCTTAAATATTTATCAAGGCAAAGGAAAATCTGAGTTTTTTTCTCTGTTATCATAACAATTTCTCTCACTCAGAGTATTAGGATAAGGGGAAAGGAGATCATATCTATTGAAACAGTACGTGGGAGAGGGAACATAGCTCTGCAAAATGTTGTATAAGGGCAGGAGTGTACAAAAGGAATCCTGGCTTCCTGCCCCCACTGCATAAATTTAACCTGCAAGAACTGATTTGAGAAAACATCGTGTATATTTCCTTTTTTTAAAGGAAGAATTTTTGATCTTTTCAGGTGGCAGATCTGGGAAACCAACTTTAATAGGTAGAATCACTTTGCTGAAACATTTAGCAAGGGGCGAAGTGCACTAGAGGAGACAATATTTAGGACACACAATTTCTCTCACACCTAGCTCCAGGAGGTGCCTACCTTTCTCATACAGGATTACGCAGTTTGTCTCTAAACCCAGCTGGCACTCTGGGTTAGGAGGTACATCAGTGTCCATAGCCAGCAGCACACCAGGAAGCAACATGTTTAATATTGCATGGGTTTCTGTGCTGAGTCACCACCTGTGTTCCCTGGGTACTACACGGAGCCAGGGAAGCCTTGAGCCTCAAGACCTAAAGCTGTGGAGAGACTTTTGCAGCAGCCTGAAGTGATCTGGGGCAGTGATCTGAATTCTGTCCCTGGAACCAGAAACATAAAGTAGGTTGTATTAGGTTAACATGGTGGGATATAAGTCCCTCTGTAGTGCTGTGATGACTGGTTTCTATTCTTAGTGAGATGTCTCCAAAATCAGTATAAGGAACCCAGGAAAATCAATCACACTTCAATTCCCTTTAATTCCCTTAACAGGCTAGACCAATAGATGGAGAAAGTAGGGAAAGAGACAATTAAAACCAGATTTACTTTGAAAAGCCTATTGTAAAGAACCTCATGCAGTTTGACATTGGAAGTTGTTTCTCCTCTGAATTGCTGTGGCTGGGATTCATATCTCCAGTTGGGACATTAGTGTAGAAAAGCTGATCCTTTCTGGCTCTGCTTACCTGTGAGCCTGCTAGCCCTGCTCCTAAAACAAAGATGCTAGATTTTTGTTGTTCCTTTTTTCCTTCTTCCTGCTTAGTGAGACTGAGTATTACTCTCTGGGCTGTTTTCTCAGACTTTCAGTTTAAACAACCAATCATTAACTTGATTTCACTGGATGAAGAAGTTAAAAAATATAAAAAGCTGTGCACTTTAAATAATGATTCAAACTTGGCATTCTTAATTCCTGTGAGAGCTAGGGAGATTATTAAATGTATTTCAGGCAAAACAAAATGTCACTTTCATCACCAATGTGAAAATCCAAGTAAGACAAGTGAAAAAAAATAAGAATCAAAAAGAACAAAATTTCTTTTGTTGCCTCAGGATACTTCATAATAAGCATCCTATGAGGGACACATAGGGGTTTGTAATAATGATCCAGGGGCCTGTCTTGTGCTTATTCCATACATGAGCAGAACTATGGAAATTAATGGATCTAACCAACAGGAATAAATGTCTGCAGAATCAGGCAACTTATCAGCAGTATCTACTTCTCTTCTTTTTAGGTTGTACAGAATTTTGGAAGGGCTGGAGTGCAGAGAGGAGGAAAATACCATAGAAGAAAATACCATGGGACTGAGAAGGTCATCTAAATAAATCATAACTAATGAGGCATCTGCCATTAAAAATAAATCATCATCGCTTTATCACTATCCAATTTCCCATTAAATTAGTTTCCAGATATGACATCAGGTTTTATCTTTTCCTACCAGCATTGATATTTTATTATTGCAAATTGAGAGCACTGGAAGGATGAAAGTGCTTGGTGTGCATTAGTAATCAAATTCAGTAATCAGGCTGTTTGGAAAGGTGGTCCTCTTTGTGTGTTCCCATTCCTGCTGGCATTCCTGATACCAAACCGTAAACTAAATAACTAACTTCTACTTGTACACTTTTGACAAGGTAGTGTATTTCTCACAGAATTATTGCTAGATTTTTTTAAAACATATAGACTATTAGTAGAAAAATAATTCTGTGGCAAGACTGTCAATCACAGAATTTCACAGAAATCTAGCTATTTTATCTTAGTTAAAATGTTTCCCTGGAGAGAGTCATTTTCCCTCAAAACTCCGCTCAGATGTGCTGGATGACACTACCTTCCTAATAAGAATTTAAGAAAATGATGTCAATATCATTGTCTTACCAGTTAATCTACTTTGCCTGTTCCCTTGTGTCCTTATGGCAGGCTTCTTGTTTCATTTGGAATTATGTTTCACTGAGCGATAACAAACAGTTATATAAAAGGTAGTAATCCAGTTTGATCCATTGCTGGTGTTTGCGTAACCAGCGTATTAATGGTCCATTTTCTCAGTGGCAGGGCAGGCTCACTTATAAAAAAGAATTTTCTAGATTTAAACCAATTGTAACAGAGAGCAGAATTTAGCGTTATATGTAGCATATACCTATGTAGTTAAGAGTATAATTGCCAACATGTGACAGCTGCAGCAACACTAGGCACACTAAATAAGAACAGGACACAGCTTGGTTAACTGCACTGAGGACTGTCATATTAGATGGATGGCTGAAGGAGTGCTTCTGTCAGGACTCCCTGGCACTCCCTCTCTGAAATTACTAGTTTCCAAAGTCAGCTATAGTCAGCATGCAGTCATGAATGCAATAATCTGTCACAAGTTAGGAAGAGTTATCCAGATAAGATGAAACGCAGCAGGGCTGGAAAAGGTCAGGAGACACTTTGGGTTACAATTTGGTTGTGACTGGTTTCCATTGCCTCATAGATCTGCAGCTCCAACAGTGCTTCCATTTTCTGCTTCAAGGGAAATGGATTTGCATTGTAAGTTATTCACAAAGGGTGATAATCTTACTAGGCAAATAGCTTTTGCAAGTTCAGTGGAGCTGCTCACAAACAGGACTCCCAAACATAGCCCCATTCTTCCAGCGTGATTCATAGTTGTTTGTGGACTCTTAAGAAATACCTTTGTTAATAGTCCTCAAGCCCACAGCCATCAACCATTTTTACTTTAAGCTCCAGGGACAGTCCAGACCAAGCCCAGTGAACTTCTAGGGATGAAGCTGACTTCTTACTTTCCTGTCTGTTTTACATCTTGGCCATCATCTAAAACGACCTGGCTTTAAGCTCAGGAAAGCTCAAAAAATTTCCCTACCTCTTTTAACTGCTGATTTACAGTGTATGAATGGAAGTTCAGTTTTGGGTAAAGCAACATTAGTGGCACTACAGGCTGTTCAATGAGCCTAGTATGTTTTGGGGAAAATACATCGATTTCTGTATCTGAGGAGAAATAAAGTACTTACAAAATCTGTGAAATTTGGAGGATGACCCATTAAGTCTGACTCCCTTGTGTCATGGTGTTCCTAGAGGCTGTGTTTTGTTTATAGTTTGGTACTAAGTAGTTTAATTGTGACTGTAGATGGGGGCCTTTTTCATTTGCACAATCTTCTCATGGGACTACAGCTGCTAATTTGGTGATTAATTATCCGTATTACACACTGTTTATTTGACCATGCCTAGATTAATTTCTCTTTCCAAGCAAATCACATTTAGATATGAATTTGCATATCTTGATTACATTTTAAAGCCTTGGCTATCATCGTTTCTTTCCTGGATACCTCATGAGATTAGAGAAGAGTGTTCAAGCAGGGAATGATGGAATGTCTTAAATGACATTGCGTATCACTGGACAGACCATGCACATGACTCCAAGTTAATGGAAAATGTGGTCCTTTTACTATCAGGAAGGGTATGACACCTAGACTGCAAGTCCTTTGTGAGTTTTGTGATATTACTATTTAAAGAAATGCTTCAAGAAGGCTATTATAGCAAAGTAATATGAAGATAATAACTAATATAAGTTTACAAATTTGAAAGATGCTGACATTCATGGATTTTCATCTACACTCCAGCACTTCCAAAACTTTCTCAACATTATAGGAAATTAAATATATGTAAAGTTCCTCCCTACATTAACAACAGGAATTAATAGAATAGAGATAGTATATGTATTTTGAGAGTAAGTTTCAGAAGGCAACATGGCAAACCCTTGAATATATTCCAATAAAAAGCAGAAAGCCAATTTGTTCCTGACATGCTTTTCTGACACAAGTTTTTGCAAGAACTGCATTCACAGATGGAATATGTGCAAGCAACAAGAAAACCTGGATGAGTATATTCATAAAAACCTTTCCAAAGATCACTGTAGTATCTCAAAAGACAACTAGGAAATTCTCTTTATAAGGCAAGCAGCTTATTCTGACCACCTTAAAGCCTATGAATGCCCTATTTATCTGGAATTTTGTGTCTTTTATTTACACTCACAGCACAGAGTGCACTGTAGAGTCACTACAGCAAGGTATAGCCTTAAAAATAGAATATTTATTGTGGAAGGAATTTTTTTGTTTGTTTTATGATTAAAAGAAAGTTCTCTTACATACATCTAATTCATCATCGCGATAATCTGTACACAATGTAAATTATAAAATGTAATACATCAATACATCGCTATTGTAAAAATTGTTATTAATTCCATCATCTTTTCCCAGAAGATGAAGCAAAAAAACCCAACACTGAGATCCCAAACATATGGTGATTCATTGGCTTGCTGGTGAGGGGAGAGGAACATTATATACATTGACTTATAGGAATATTATATACACTGACTTATAGGAATTGTTAACCATAATTCTATTTGATCTCTTCTACAAGTTCTTCCAACACTACTTCTACCCGGAAAAAGAAAGCTTACAAGTAAAACTATAATTGTTAAAACTTGATAACCCAAACATATTCCTATATTTTGGAGGGGAGTTCTTTGTGTGTTCAGAGCATTTTATCACCATATGAAAGTCAATAACTCCTACCCACAAAACATTTCAGGAAGTATGTCAAAATATTGGGAGCCTGACCCCCAAAACATCTCCCTGTTAAAATCAGTCTGATTATTCATATGAGTGAAGTTATTCACATGTGTTAGTATTTGCTGTAGCAGACCCTTGACCTTCGGCTTTACGGGAAGACAACACAGTTGTCATGATTTCACAATATAAATAGACACTATTAAAAGACCCAGAGTAACAACATAGACTTACTGGGATTAAAAACAAAGCATCATAAATGTTTATGAATGTCACAAATAAAAAGGCAACTTCAAGTTCATGCGAACTCTGCACATTTCTTGTTTAAAGTCCAAGATCATGGGCTGCATCTCTCCTCAAGAAATGCCTGCCAACACATGTATTCTTATATCAGTATCAGTTTTATCCTCTTCAAAACAAACTGTCTTTTGTTGCACAATGAAGATGAAAAACAAATTAAATCAAAATTAATACCCTCTAAGGAATGAAAAACAGCTTTGGTAATGGCATACAAAATTTTAATTATTATTATACTGTAGCTTATAAAACTTTCAAAAGCCAAACAAATAAAGAAGTGGGTGGGTAACTACATCATGAAGCCCCCAAACACAATAAACAAGGCTCCTGGCAAACATGATGCCTTTCTCTGTTCCAAAACAGTGTTCTTTGTGTTATTGTCTTCAGTGAGCCATGAAGGGTTTGGATGAAATTCTTGCAACATTGAAAGCAACAGTAAAAACTATTGACTTGGAGCCAAAATGTCACCCTCTGTCTTAAATTAAAAGGAGAAAAGAGTGGAGAAGACTATGACTGAACCAACCCATAGTGCAGAATGAAAGCCTGCTGTGGGCTGCAGGCCATGGCTGATGGTGCTGGCCTGGCCCCCAGGGTAGCCCCTGCTGAGTGATGGATGACCTTGGTTCCTGCTGTCGCTGGCATGGCCAGGAGCCTTGCACAACCATGACAGCCACTCCACCCATTGCTGGCATCAGTGCTCAAGCCAGCAGCAACTTGTCTTTGCAAATGTACTTCGCTAGCTTAGGAGAATTAAACAGGAAAGAGGACTGATAAAGAGCTTTTCTGAACCTTCAGATACTTGGGAAACTGTGTTAGAGAAGAGCCTCAAACTATCCAGTTGATGGTCTCCCTAAAGCCTCCAGATGCATTTGGTTTGGTTCTGACCTTGGGCTGCACAACCTGAGTGAAGCAGTTACATTTTGTACAGCTAGCATACCTATTCCTATACCTTGTCTAGCTGAGAAGAAAATTCCCTGAAGAACATTATTCACATTCTTTCTCCACTTGGAAAACACTGTAAGAAAACTGTAATGATAATACACACTACAGAATCATAGAATTGTTTTGGTTAGAGAACAACTTTAAGATCATGGAATCCAGCCATTAACCCAGCACTGCCAAGTCCACCATTAAACCATGTCCCCAAGTGCCACATCTACATGCCTTCAGTTGCAGCTGTTCACATGTTTCTATGTTGTGGGCTTTCGCTTTTCAAACAATAGCTCTATGTAAAATACAGTTCCTTAAACTAGTGCACACCTTTGTAACCCTTGGAAGCAGCTGTCACATGTATGTTAGCTCAGACATAATATTTCAGCATTTTTCTCATGGAAGTGGCTGTGCTAGGGAGTGGGAAATGTGTAAACACATATGGGTGCCATCCTGTGTTAGTGTTTAGCTTCTTGAAGGCAACCCCAAAAAGGCAACTTTTGACATGAATTATATTTTGAACACTTATTCACAAGAGACAAATATTGTCCTTCTCATTTTTGAGTGATATACCCAGCAAGAGGAAGATAATATAGCTTTTAATTACGTTTGAATATGACTCAATGTACTAAAATATGCACGGTTATTTAAAACTAGCAAAACAGTAAGTTGTTTTTTTTTATGCCTAACATTTAGAACTTGCATTTCTAAAAATTAAGTTAGTCATTATTAAGAGCATATTTACAGGATATTTTTGTACAAAATATACAAAATAAGACAAAACTGGTTGGATGATATAAATAGTTAAATATAGATTCTAATGAATAGCAGAATTGTAGAAACAAGGTTGTTTTCTGTCTGCACTTAGGACAATGTCACTATAAAAAAAAAAAGAAGAGCCTGGGATATTTATGGAGAAAAGCCCTTCAGAAAAAAAAAAATGTCAAGAGAGTCAAAATTGAGTGCATGGGTTATTCACCACAGTAGATTAAAAGGAATGTTTGCCTAAGATTTGTCGTAGGATTATTCAGCATCCTACTTCATCTGCTCTCTTAATCAGGGTAAAATTAAATCTTCTGCTAATCAGTATACGACCCCACTGAACCCTAAGTTATCAGCTGAGCAGTGAGCATGACCTAACTAGCCTCCCTAGGAAAGAAATTCCCTCTGGACACTGCAACCAAACTCCTATTAAACAAAGAAGGGTCAGAGTTGCACTTGATCCAGTCTCCTCTGCCTTCCTTTTCTCCTCCTTCCTCACCAAGATGATGTGGAGTGGCACTGTTATGTCTTCACTTGTGATTAGGAGCTAGTAGCAGATGTGTGTGTACCAGGCCTTTCTTTCTAGCATCTTTCTTGGTCCTTTCTCTCATCGTTACTTACCTGCAGAGAAGTGCTGCATTCTGATATATCGAACTATTAACCCAGAAAACTCACATTCCTTTAAATTTACTGTTCCTTGACAGCAAGCTCTTCTACAACCTGCCATGGCCTATCAGCCTGATGGGCTTCCCCATGCAGGAAGAGAGCTCTTGGCCAAGTGGGAAAACACAAGGTGACTGGCATGAGTCTTTCCCTCTACCCTGCCATTTTTGCTGGCTCTTGAGAGCTCCCATGGGAATGAAAGCCTATCAGTGACCCTATGCCTGGGCAAAGGGCTGGCTAGTGCCTCAGGAGAGACACTTCAGAGTGGAATCTGGATGCCTTGGATAAGGATGAGCCTCTGCTGATAACCAACTTGCCATGGAAGATTCTCAAACATGGCAGTCTGGAGACAACCTGAGAGCTGCAGCAAATGGATGATGAACAGCAGCTAATCTCTCTACGCTTTTTAAATCCACACCTGCCTACCCTGCAGGTAAGCTCACTATGTTATCTTCCTACAAACAATCCTGCTTTGGAAGAATTAAAGGCAGGAATGTTTTTAAAAGTGTGGGAAAGTTTTTAAAAGCCCACTGATAATGTGTGGGCCGCAGGCATGAAAAGCTGGTACCTCCCACTGACTGACAGAGGAATGACCATACTAAGTTTGTCAGAAGTTTCATACACATTTCAACAGTGACACATTTTCCCTGAACTTTTGCTCTGCCAAATTAGTAAAGGTTTTCTGCCTAAGCATTCTGACCCTGATTCAGCAAGTAATTAGCCATCAAGGCCTTCTAAATCAAGAACATTGAGCTGATGGAAGAGCACTCTAAGTACCTGAGTTAATTTTAACCTACTGCACACATCAGCACTTCTTCCATAATTTCTCAAGCTTAAAGGACACTAGTTTTTATCTTCTTGCTGTTTTAGTCAGTTCCAAAATATTTAGTCATATTCCAAAATATTTTTCCAAAGAGCAGTATCATAGAGTCATAGAATCATAGAATAGTTAGGGTTGGAAAGGACCTTAAGATCCTCTAGTTCCAGCCGCTCTGCCAGGGGCAGAGACACCTCACACTAAATCATGTCATATAAGGCTCCATCCAACCTGGCCTTGAACACCACCAGCAATGGAGTATTCACAAATCCCTTGGGTAACCCATTCCAGTGCTTCACCACCCTCACAGCAAAGAACTTTTTCCTTACATACAATCTAAACCTCCCCTGTTTAAGCTTGAACCCATTAGCCCTCCTCCTGTCATTACAGTCCCTAATGAGGAGTCCCTCCCCAGCAGCCCTATAGGCCCCTTCAGATACTGGCTGCATATTCCATGCAGCCTTCTCTTCTCCAGGCTGAACAGCCTCAACTTTCTCAGCCTGTCTTGATATGGGAGGTGCTCCAGTCCCATGATCATCCCCGTGGCCCTCCTCTGGACTTGCTCCAACAGTTACATGTCCTTTTTATGTTGAGGACACCAGAACTGCACACAATACTCCAAGTGAGGTCTCACGAGAGCAGAGTAGAGGG
>JANRGW010004932.1:0-15012 GCA_024733675.1 Psilopsiagon aymara | reverse complement strand
AGGCACTGGAATGGGTTGCCCAGGGAAGCTGTGAATGCTCCATCGCTGGCGGTGTTCAAGGCCAGGTTGGACATAGCATTGGGTGGCATGGTTTAGTGGGAGGTGTCCCTGCCCATGGCAGGGGGTTTGGAGCTGGATGATCTTAAGGTCCTTTCCAACCCTAACTATTCTGTGATTCTATGAGTCTACGAAACTGTAGGTCATATAGCTTGAATTTCATATTGTGAAAATCTCATACTTGGAGCGAACTCCTTGCCAGCAAATTACAGACCAAGATTTATTTCCAAGAATTACTTTCTGGTGAAGTTCAGGTAATGAACATACATTTGTGTCCGTGGAAGCTAATTTTGCTGGTAGTGTTTTTTCACTGACATTATTTGGGCAAGTGGCCATAGAGAAAACTTACTTGAATTTGTTCTTGCTTCTCTTTGATTAGTGCTCAAAAGAGAGTGACCTGGCTCCATCTGCAGATGTGGGCAGGGTTCATCTGCTCTCAACAACTTTTTGTGTGCTCTATGCAGCATTTTCTGAATTGGAGATATCTATTCACTATGCAAGTAGTGTCAGTGAATATACTTATACTACATGAGTAAGGTATAAGCAAGACTTAAGTTCTGCTCTTTCTTTGTTGAGATAATTGCTTGCATTGCTTGTTTCCGTGTCATTATGATCTAATATATAGATTGGGAGATAAATCTTGTTTCTTCTTGGTTAATGTTACTTTGCACACGGAAGACCTCTCTAATCCAATTTATGCCAGCCCTGCATGATCCCATAGGATGCATATGCATGGCTAGGAGGGAGCAGAATACAGCAGTCTTGCTCCCTTATGGTAACATGGTGCCACATCAGGAGCATAGTGCAATTGCACCTTAAAGCTCATGGAAAGAACACAGGATCTAGGACCACCCATCCCACGTTTTAGTTATATGTCTTTGTACTGCTATAAGCAAAAGATAATGAGGGCAGAACCCCAACAGCTGTAATTTGGTGGCTTTGTTTATCTTCAGTGCTGTGAATCCTGTACAGTGACCTCCACCTGGCCCTGTGTCCTCTCCATACCTGCCCTTGTGTTCTCCATACTTAACATTTACAGCCCATCTAACTGCAGTGTCTAAGGGGGGATTTGATGCATTGTCCTTAGGTGCAAGACTGGGATGTTACTCTTCTTAAATTGTCAAATCAGAGATTCTCTCTTTATCTTCTGGTTCCTTCACAAACCAAACTTGATAGGGTGAAGGTTTCAGCAAGCTTTTGAAGCCAGAATAGTTCCTGGATTGCGGTGCAGCACTTAGCTGGGGGGTGCAAAGTAGAGCATAGTGTGTTGTCCTGGGAGGACAGAGGCAAGGAGGAAGAGGTTGGAATACCTTAGGCTGGTCCTGCTGCCACAAGCAATGTATTGTCAAACTATGGCCTAATTTCCTTACCTAGGGTGTGTTTAAAGAGGGATTGGCATCAGGAGCAGGCCATTAAGCAATTGAAACTGTAATAGAAAACATAACCTTATCACAGATATTTTTTTAAAAACCCTCGGAATATAGCTCAAATATAAGGTTAATTGGAGCCAGAAATGTCAAACTAATGTAGCAATTTACCCTGGGAGACTGCCCTGGCCTTTGAGTATAGCAATAGTACAGACTCCTGAGTAGGATAGTGAAGGAATATAATAGGATTTTATGTAGTCCCCTGTCATATTAAACGTTCTTTGCAATTAATTTCTTGTTGCAATGTTATTTTCACTGACCTATTTTTTTTGACCTCCTACAATCTTTAAGCTACCAAAGTAGGGCGTGTGGGAATTCACGGTTCTTAAAGAAAATAAATTAAGAAACCCCTTAACTTAAGCCACTGTCAATACACACACTGCAGTGTAGACTGGTACTAACTCAGAGCACTACGGAAATGCCATTGGCTCATTCTACAATAGGCTTTAGTCTATGAGCTGTACTGATCCATTCAGGAAAATGCTTCTATTGAATGGCTCGTTCAGAAATGAGTGGGAGTTTTCTTGGACTCGGAGTCTGAGAGTATCTGCCCTATGAATGAAACACAATAGATTGTCCTCTTGTCCTATGCTGGTTGCTGGCTCTGTTTCTCCTACTGTTAACTGGACATCAGACTAAGATAACTTGGTGTTGTGATCGAGTCTGATTGATCCAAAACTGCTGGACTCAAAGTTAACTGTGGTAAAATCCCAAAGTTGTGGAATAGCAAGGGCATCCTGGTAGATTCCAGCTGTTCTGACTCCAACTGAACCCCTTTCCACCTGGCCTGGATACATAATCCGCTTTCATTTTTTAATCAAACATTACTAAAGTGATTTTCTCTCTGTTTTTATACAACTTCCTCAGTTTACTACAGAAGTGGCGGTATTTCTCCGGAGACCTAATGTTTTCTGAAAGCATCCCTTTGTCTGAAGGTGTGAGTGGGTAGGATAGTCAAATCCCAAAATAAATCGCTCTGGAGGAGTATTAAACTTCCATCACAGAAACAGACAGATGCCTGCTGGAAACAGTCAGGTGTCTGGGGAGGGAAGGAGAGCTCCTGATCTCTGGAAGTCCCTTTCACTCCTGTTTTTTCTGTCATTCTAAGAGATGGAAAGTGCTACCCCATGAGAGTGTACCTGTGTCCAGGTTTGCAGTCAAGGTGACCAGCTCAAAGGAGAGAGAACAGTACAGGCAACGAAACTTTCTGATCTTAAATAAGAACTCTTAACGTAAGCCCAAGTGTTTTCCAAGCAAGTGTCCTTAATGCTTTTCCCTATGGTAATAAGGATTTGGTTTTTTTTTTTAAAGTGGAGCTGGAACCAAATATCATTGAATCAAAGAAGCCAGCACTAATCAAAGCACATCAAAGAGGTTCCTCATCAGTTGCCTGGAGCAACAGAATCTACAGCCTATCATCTTTCTTATGCTAAGCTGGAGGAATTCAGAGAAGAGAATTTTGTCTGTTTGCTCTCAGATGAAGACAGAAATAGCGTTTTCAAGGTTTCTTTAATAGTTCAGTGCATCGATCCATTCAGCTGTCATAATTTTTCAGTCTCAGACTTAGATTTCCTGGGATCTTTTTCATATGAAAAGCAATCAAAGGAACCTTTAAAGAGGTGGTGGGTTGCTTCTTTCAACAGTTACAGATGTGCTTTCCACTCTTACATTGTCTCGTTCTGTTCTCTCCCCTCTCTAGGTCCTGAAAATGGTACCCCTATGACTCCTGATCCTGAAATCCATAGGGTCATAGAATAGTTAAGGTTGGATCTACAGATGCATTTCATTCTTAGCTAATAGTACTCAGAAGGGGCAAGTGACTCAGCTGGAACATGGTTCCCTGTTCAGGTGAGAAATCCTGCCCTTAGACTGGTATTTTCTGGTGTTCCCTGATACAGAAAATAGGGATGTTTGTACTTACTGTTTAATTCCAGAAGATGCAATTGTTACCTAAAAACTTGTGAACACTCCGTACAACCAAATGATTACTCAGGAGTAGAAAGGCCTGAATTGATTTTTACACTTGAGCAGTTAATAAAACACCCACCAGCAAAACCTCCTGGCCCACCCTGGGGACTTTCAGGCCATCAGTGGTAGATACCCAGACCTTTCACGCTGATTGTACTTGCCAGCAATAAACTCCAGCAAGATGTGAGCGTTTTGATCAACCTGCAGTATCACTGAGGTTGGAGCTCTGGTTTTATGGTGTTCCAGGTCAGTTGTTGTGCACCTCCTTACTAACAAGTCCCAGAGCATTTTGCAGAATGTCTGCCCATGGGCTGAGTCCCGTATCCCAGCTCCAGGCTGGAATGTGTTGGCATTTCAGGGCGAGCAACACTTTGCTCTGGTTGTTAAAAGAGGAAGTGAAGAACAGAAGTTCCCCAACCTGAAACTGCAGGGGGAAATTTAGTGTGGTAGAATGTAATTATCCAAACTGGAATATGGCCAGGATCCTGGAGTTAATAATACCCTCTGCTCTTGCAAAAAGTGCTATAGGATCTTTAATGACTGCTAGTGGTCAGCGGGTTTCACCTCGCATCTCAAAAGATAGATGTTAAACAGACCAGAACTGTAGGTATTTCAGTCATTTGTAGAACACAAATATTTCTGGCTGGCCTCTGGCTGCGGCCTTCAGGTTCAGGAGGGAATTGAGTTAAACAGCCAGGGAGGAGACATTAGTCTTAATGAAAATGATCCCATTAAAGGCAAATGACATGCAATTGGTGAAGGACTGCTGAGATGTACAGTGAAGTGCCTGTCAGAAAACACTTGGGTACCCCAAATCACCCATCGTCTTTGGTGACCATCAGCATCATGCAGTATGGAGGAATGAGCATGCTTTGTATAAAAGGATCAGCTCCTGTGGAAATCTGTAGTATGAATTTCCCCTGATTTCTTGTAATAGTGGAAGCTTTGTGCAAACGAGTTGGGAAATGGGTGTCAGTGGCAAGATCACATTGTGTTAATTAGCCTGGCATTGACAAACTTCATAGAGCTTGGGAACCTCCACAGCAGGAAAGAGAGCACATCGCAGAGAATCCCTTTAGTCACAACTGACTCGTGCCATGGGACTTCAATTAAAATCCGGACCAGGCCACTTTTGATTGTATTAATGAGAAATTACTGGAGTTTTTAGATCTTTTTTAAACTATCTGTCTACTTTTCTACCATGCAGCCCATCATGATGGTAGATGAGGTGCTGCTAGTCTGTCTTGTCCGCTTTTCCTTAGCAAAAGGTTTGTTATTTTATACTGCACCTAGCATGATAGGCTCTGATGTTTGGGATCAGTGGGCATTGCTATACTACCAGCTGTAATAAAGAGTAGAAGGCCAATGATACCATGTGTTGTTAAAATGAAGAAAGACTTGCACAATTCTCTCCCTTGGTACATCCCTGTACATTGGTACTTACACTATAACAGTATTATCTCAGGGAATATAAGTCTGCTACAGGATATTGCCACTTTAACCACCTGAACTGCCTTTTAGTTCCAGTTTCAACTCAGTGTCAAAAATATTACCCCTGTTTAAGATTAATTTGTGACAAAATGTCATATTAATACAGCTATATTTCCCAGGGGATAAATATGGCCTTTTGAAGAGCAGCCATGGCAGAGTGCTATATAGGACTATAGAGAATTATCAACAGGCTTTTGCTTTAGCAAATGTCATGCTACCAGAAGAATGGTGCAGTTTGCAGGTAAGTATAGCATACAGACTGCTTTATTGTAAGAGTAAGGTTATGATATTTTCTTCCTATTAATCCATATCTCATCCCTAATTATATTAGCACCTCTCAGTGACACCTGATTAAGAATCTGAAGAGGAAACTGTCAGTTAACTATAAATCCATCAGTGCTGTATCATGTTTATTTTTGGCATCTCAGCTGTTTTGGGAGGCTGATGTTTACCTTGAGGCTTGTGCATCATTGGTAGAATTACTTCTGATTTATACCAGTGGGTTTGCAATCGCAGTTGAGCCCTATGATGCTGAAGAGTTTACTTGTGAGGGGCTAAATCCAGCACTAGTTGTAAGCAACTGTAATTCCAGTGAAACCAATAACAGCTGCACCTGCATGTGCTAAGGCTGACTTTGGATCAGTTTATCAGGTATTCTCTTTGTACTAAAGTAGAATAAACTTTGTATTTCATTGCACCTCCGGTACCTGTAGTACACCTTGGATGTGCCTGAGCTGTGGAAACCAAACTTCTTAACAGCCTTCAGATGTAAAGAAAGGGAAGATGAAAAGAAGTCCTAAGACTAATCGCTTGCCTCACAGCATTCCACCAAGATGACTCAGAAAGTGACAAGGGAACCAAACTGCAAATTAGGCCCTAGTGTTTGTTGAGGACATTTGCCACTGGTAAAAATGAGTTATTGAAACAGTAAAGCTCAGGGCTTCAGAGAAACTTTGATTGACAACAATAATTACAGCTATTCTTGTTCCTATAAGAAATACAGTGCAGGCTAGGCATAATAAATGTATGAAAATGATATTCTGAATCTGAGCAGAAGTAGATGTGAGTCCCAACAGTTTAAGTGTCTTCTGTACAAATTTCTGCACATTTTTATGTGTTAAAAGTAGCAGTCATTACCAGGCAGGTGTGTAAATTACTTTTGCATGACAAGTCAGCTAAGCCCTTAATGTTTTATCAATAAGCCTCTGTGAATAAGGCTGCCTTGCACCAGTAGTGTTCAGTGCTGTGGAACACTTTAGGTTTGGCACCCAAGCCAGGCTATCTAATGCTACGGCAGACTATCATATCAGAGTATAATACAACAAACATTTAAACATTTTCTCTCCGGTAACTTGTTTTGTCTTCCTAACTTGATGTCTGCCTTCTATTTACTTCTGCTGTTGCTGCAGTTATGCTTATTATCAAATGATCCTGTTTCCCTCCCAATCCTCTCACATAGTTTGTAGCTGTGCTCTGCTAGCAAGTGGTTCCAATTGCTTCCCTGGATGTTTCCGCTGTGAGAAGGTCACTTTCCCTCTTCTCTGTCCTGGTCTGAGATGTGGATTCGTTTTAGGACACCAGGCAAAGTGTGGGAGAAGGCAGTGCTCTAACTAACCCTTTTTTTAAGGCCACAGCAGTGCCCAGAAAGTGACTTTAGACCAGTGGCTGCTTTTATTGAACCTGTTAGATCATGTTGCTGGGAGTCATTCAGCTGGGTTAACACTTGCAGGGAAGGGAACAGCAAGAAGTTAGTCAATCCACAAGTGCCAAGAAAGAGTTAAATTAATGGGGGGAAAGGGAAAAAAAGTCCTTAATGCTGGAGACAGATCATGCTGGCTTACTTATCAGTTCATGCTGAGCCCAGTCGTAATTGGAATGTACCCTTTGTAAAGTTTATTGGGTCCTGGGGCAGGTTGTTACTGAACCGGTCAATTAATCTATTTTTTTTTTTAATGAGTTAGGGGATTTCCTTTTGTGGAAAATCACCAGGAAACCTGACCAAATGCCCAGAGCTTGGGGAAAGCGTGGCCTTAACGTGGAGAAAACCCTTCCTCCGCAATTAGGAGAGGAAATACGCACCTCCCCTTATGGGCAGCGTATTTGACCAATCCAGCGACAAAATAGATGGGATTTCACCATTGACTTGCAGGCTGTCGAGGGAGGATCACCGTGGAACAAGATTACTTGAATGCAGCTTGGTGTTGAAGGAAATAAAACTGTTGAGTCTCCCTGCTGAGAGACAAATGATTTCCATTTAAAAACCTGTTTGTTCCATGCTGTAACTCCCAATGTAGCAATAATTAATGATATCAGAAGGTTACGAAAGACATTCTGTTGTGCTTGCTCTGTTCTAGGCATGAAATTGGATTAACATGAAAATAAACTTAGACTTTAGATCTGTTGAGGAAATCAGTAATTATGTCAAAATTCACAAATATCAATCTGTTTAAGTGCATCAGGATGCTGTTCATCTACCAGCAAAGCACCTGCCTTGGCAGAGTTCTGTCAAAGGGTTAATATCTTAAAATACTTGGTTTTCCAATTACAGAATATTGCAAAGATGCAGCTTATTGAATAAACACAAACAGTCTCACCTCTGGAAACATGGTTATTTCTGTTTCAGTGGTATCCAAGCAGTACCCTCTCATGAGGAAGAATCAATTTGCAAGGTATTGAACAAACCCTTGGGTTCTGCTGCGGAGAGGTGACCACCCATGAAAACAACTGACATGAAAAAACTACCAGGTATGACAGTGCATACTTATTAAAAGTGTACCTTTGCTGCAAATGAGCACATGGAAATGAGCACTTGGCTTTTGGAGCAAGCAACAGAGACAGTTATAAAGGCTCTGGAATTCAGTTAGGTAGAAATTCATTGGTGACTGGAAGGGGAAGGCACTCCATATCTTATCTTCCCAAATATTTCATGAATCCAGTGCTGGCCCCAATTCTGCTGTAGCTAGTTTCAACCTAGCTGCTGTAAAAAATGTAGAGGTGACACAGTTGTGTGTATATATGTGTGGTGATACAGTCTGCAGTGAAGCCTGCTCCAGTGTAGCTTTGTTGCTGCTGATGCTTCTGAGGTGGAAGCTCAGCTCGGTATGCCTGCACAAGTTGCAGTCTTACCTTCTCTTTGCAGTTTTAATTCACCCTGAGGGAACATGTTAGCTTTGAGTGCCCATTTAATTAAGTAGTCTGGTAATGCAGTTGTATTAGAAATAGAAAAAATAACCCTCAGTGCTAGGTTCCCTTCTCAGTGGAAATGAAGGTAGTGAGCACCTGTACAGATCTATTAGGAATGGTCCTTGATACCATCTACCACAAACTATGCATCTAAAACCACTTGAGACTTAGAAACCTGTCTAGTGCAAGAAAATTGCAGTAGATCCATTCTTCCTTCATTCACTTAAAAAAGCATGCTGAACACTCCTTAGAGAAATAAGGAGCTTTCAAATCAGGAAGATGGTTAGGAGACTGAAAAAGCGGTTTCTATAGTCTGTGTTGTTGGGGTATCACAGAGATAGTATCACTCAAAAAGCTGACCAGTCTCTGAGTAAAATGTCAGTTTGCTCTTGTGCACAATGCTGGCCAAAAGAGGGTGTTTGTAGCATCAAGTGTGTAGCATCTGAGAAAGGCGAGTTTTGCAGCTGCTGAGTGTTGGGAAAACCTAACCTGAAGGCTAACAGGATTTTGCTGAGCAGCTCTTAAAGCAGATCAGATACCACTGTTCCAGAAAACTGGAATTTTGTGCCCCTAGGTAAAAAAAATTGTAATAAGGAAATATTTTTATAAATAATAAACCATTTTGTAATGTGCTCTCTTAAATCAAACAAAAACTTTTTATATGTATGCCATCCATGCCTAAGCTTCTTCAGAAAAATCTGTGCTGACAAAGAGTACACAACTTCCATAGGGATTTCTTGTAGCCATGAAGTGGTTTCTCAACACTTCAAAATCTCTTATTCCACGTAACAGCACCGAAAGCTAACTCCTTCTTTGCACAGTGCTCGATGTAGACACGTTGTGTCTTGGCTGAGATCATACAGGTGCTGTGTGACTGGAAGGACAGGGAATCCAAGGCTTAACCTCTGGTGACAATTACAAGACATTCCTTCCTGCTGTTGGCTTTAGTGAGAGCTATAAAGGGGCGGGAGAGGGAATTTTTCAGTCTCTAATGTTTATAAAATATCCAACCGCTTTATATGAAATTCTGTGATGACCAAGTCAAACATAAAGAGATACCTCATTATTTTTCATGTTATTCTGTACTATACTTCTCTTTACCAACCTAATTTCCATTTTTTCATATGCCCCAAACTCTTTATCATAGGCTGCTTGCGTGGGCTCAGCCATAAAATCATCTCTCTCTGAAAGAAGCATCCTTCTATTTATTGTGTCTTTTTTTCATGGGGACTTTGAATTTGTTTAACAATACTCCACTTCTTCCCTTTCACTACTTTGGAACTGCTCCTTCCTGTGTCATTTGGAACTGGCCAAAGTTGGCAGATCTCAAATTTCTTTTTCCTCTGAAACGTGCAGATTCCTTCTCCTTCAGTGATAATGGGCATTGTGCTTCCTTAGAAATATTTTTGGGAGCCTATTATTTCTCAGCCACTTCAGTTGGCAAACTGAAGGCTTGGAAACAAATTAGCTTGGATGGCAGCCCAAGCTGTCAGAATGAGCCTTCCATTCATTACTGAATCATCCACCTCCTGCATTTAGATCTTCAGCCCCGCTTTTCCAGTACGCTTCTCAGTTGAATTCTTGGATTTATTTTTTTCCCTGTCACTTTTGAACTCACTACTTCGGTCTACTTCACTTCCAAGCAGACAGCAAAGCTACTTCCCCATTATCTGAAAGTAATGAACTAATAATGCCAGTATAAAGGGCACAGCTGGTCATCATTTCTGGTAGAAGACATTAAAATTGTATTTTTCTCTCATATTATTTCTCTGTGAGTTACCTGAAGCTGAAGCCTTGATCACTTTATCAGGCAAGATATTCCAGGTAAGAACAAGACAAGGAGAGCTGCGGGTATAGTGCTTGCTGCATCTTACCCATCAGGCTGAGATGGCAACTTTGAGTTACAATTTAGGTTATCTTTAATGTCTTTCTGAGAAGAAATTCTGCAGGAAAGACAAGAAGCTTCCAAATTTCTACTGAAAGTTTCTTATAAACCCTATGAAATTACCTTTGATTCTACACTGCAGTTCTATCTGACTGAAATCCAGCAGAAGGAAGGGAGAAGCAGCAAATTTCTTGACCAAAACCCGTGTTCTCAACATGTACAGTGTTACTATTAGAGACTGTGGAGAAATTTCCACTGGCAGTTCAGCTGTTGGGGTAAGGCATACAGAAAGGAACAAGTGTCAAACCTTGTAAAGTCTTAGAACGTAAAGTTAGAAAAAATGCAGATACACAGCAAAAAGCCAAATCTAGTCCTTCATTATTGGGTTTGAAGTTGATCCAGGAAAGATCTTGGATTTCTTCACAGGAAACATCACAGTTTTCCTTCTCATTTATTTTCTAGAATCATCCATACTCCTCCTGTCTGAATGTAAACAGCACGAATTAGGACTTGGACAACAAAAGCCTTGGCCAAAGGTCACAAGGACTTCACGTACCTTCAGAACAGTGGAGAAAGCTGGGAGGATTACTAGGCTGTGTAACCACCTAAAGAAGGTACCTATTCCCTTGGCCACTACTGCCTTGTTTTGCTTCCAGGCAATGTTTTGCTGCTTTGGATCTGTTCTCTTTATTCACGCACTTCCTGATCTCCCTAAGCCCAGGTTGAGCTAATAACCCTAACAATTCTACTCTTGCTATGGTTGTCAACAGGGACGTCAAGCGTAAGCTAGAAAATGGCTTTTAAGTTGTAGATTCACAGTTCAGTTGTAAATAACTGCTGCTGTACACAAAAAAATAAGCATAATAATGGCATGGAATGAACTGAATAATGCACAAAGTGTAATAGACTTTGATTTTCCAAATAACAGAACTCCTGATATACAGTAAAAGCAGATCATGAGGAAAAAGCTTTTTCAATTCTATCTAGCATGTGCATCTTCACCGACAGCACGGGAAGTACTCTGTCATGTGTAGGGGTGGCACCCTTGAACACAGAGCTGAGACAATGAGACTGTTCAAGAACATCCACAGGCCTCTGACTGTCAGTAGCAGTAGAGTTATTCACAGATGTGACCCAAAACAGGCACAGCATCAAGGCAGCAAGAGCTTGAGGTTTTACCATTCTGCCACCAGCTGAAAACAAGTGTGCTAGCTATTGAATTGATGGGGAAAAGCAAAGCACATCAGAGCACACATGGGTTTTCTGTGGTGTATTGTGTGAACTGGGGTGATTTTCTAAGGCATTTTCTGCTCTGCCCACATGGATACTTACACAACCATGAGTGAGCAAGGAAAATCTGACTGCTGTTGCACTCACTGTGATGAAACTTTATCTCTTTTTCCCTTAACCGAATTTTCTGAATTTTGTCCCAGTTATAATTCTGTTACAAAAATAAAAATTTAGCTGGAAAATGGGATTGTTCTAAGCAAGGGAAATCTGTTTCCTTTCTTGGTATGCAGAAATGTTGCCTCCCAAATTAAATACGTGTTTAGCATAAATACACTTCGGTGATTATTGCAATTGAGGGACTAATGATTTCCTTTTTTTGCTGTGCAGTTGGTTGTGTTTCCACACTTCTGGTGGTGAATTAACTCCCTGTGGATAATACAGCTTCACTTGTGGCAGATGTCAAGACCCTTAATCAGAATTTAAGTAGCCTCAATTACATTTTCCTTAATTCATTTTGCAAGTGAAGTAAGTTAAATTGAATTAGGCCTACTTTAATTCTGAATAAATATGTCCACACAGATATTCAATGAATTTTAGCTAATCTGTTCTAAAAATTAATTCAGATTCTCTTTGCAGGTGCTCTGCAAATTGCAGGTACAGTCTGTGGATGGTGGAGATAAGGAGCAGGGGAGAGTAGAGGGTGATGGTTATAAAAGCAGTGGTGGAGAACATTTTGTGTAAAGGGTTGAGTTTTGGCCAGCAATGATTCTTGACTGGAATGTTAGGCACTGCTTGGCTGGTCAGGACGTGGAAGAGAAGTATAGCTCTGATGAGTTCCATAGCAGACAAGAAATGTATTTGGCCACAATGCACCAAAGTCTGGATCTTTTTGTGCCTCCTTAGAATTAAATGTATTCAGATAGGAACTGCTTCATGCCGGGCTTTGCAAAACAGACAGCTCTATGGATGCAACTGTGATTAAGAAGGTTTAAATAATACACACAGAGACAGACATGCTAAATGAAACCAAGAATGCATCTATTCCTTTATCTGTTAGCAGCAGCAGAGCTTCTGAGGAGGCTGAAAATATGGCACTGATTCCCTGGTGCGTTCCCCTGGCATACGTTAGCAGGGGCTCAGGATTTCCTGAGCCAGAAATTGAGTTTTAGAGCAATTATTAATTGCTCATAATGGATTTTTCCTATGCATTGCTGAGCACTTCACTAAAAGAGAAGTTTTTACTATTGGGTCATTCATATGTAGAAAGCAGTTTTGGGATTAACCCTGCAGGTAAGTGGCCAGTGCGACCATTTCCTGTCAGGCACCATCAGCAAGCAGCAGGGTTAGCTAACTTCAGTTTCTATGCAGACAAACCTGTTACCAGTGTCCACCTTCAGAAAGTCCGGTATGTAGCTCCCTGTTGTGCTGCAGGACCTGTACACATTCATGATCAGAAATGAGCTTTATCCTGAAGAGCTTAGAGCATAAACAGACCAGAGAGGAAAAATGCAATGTTAGGCATGTTAAATTGAGAAGTAGACAACAAAATAGAACATAGCCTTATGCATCTTGCAAATTTATGATCCACCCATGTCTTGAACGAGCATAAAGTCCTGCTCATCCTCTCCTATAAAGGATATGATTGAAAAAGAGAAGATACAGAGGAGGGCAGGAACAGATCTCCTAGAAGAGATTACATATAATAGGGCAGTTCATCTTGGAAGAGAGACAAGTAACATGCGTGACAAGCCATAAATGGTGTGGGAAAAGTGAATTGGAAATTACTATCCCCTGTTACAACATAAGACTTAAGGGGCAGTGGAGGGAATTTTCAAGCAGCTACTTTAGATCAGAACAAATAGAAGTGCTTTTTCACATAGTGCATAATTCAGTTGTGGAATTTCTTGCTGACAGATATAGATTCAAGAAGCAATTAGACAAATTCATGGAAAATAGGTCCAGCAGGGGCTATTAAACACGCTGATGCAGATGCAACCTCTGGCTCAGGAAATCCCTAAATGGCAGACTGCCAGAAGCTGGAAGGTGGAAGAAGCATCACGCTGGGCCTGATGAGCTTTTCTATTCTTTCTCCAAGTAACCACTCTAGGTTGCTACATAGCGTGGGTTTCAGGCCTCAATGGAAGATTGTGCCTCTTAGGCTTTTATTTAGCCTTTCTTGAGCATTGCTCACATTCCATGTATTATGACATTTAATTCCCCTTCTTTACAGGGCCCTGTTATACTTGGGATTTTGATGGTTGACAATAGTTGAATTATACAGTCTGAAGCATGAAGTATCAGCCTGCTTTCAAGACAGTAGAGCAATGCATAAGCCACCATAATTATCCCTGTGGCAAAACATACAGGTTCCACATCCTCATCCCTGCCCAAGTGGATGAATGGGAAAGATGGGCATTTCGGCACTCAGAGTAAGTTATGCAATTGAGGGTCTGGCAGAAAAAGGGAAGGATTGCATTCCAAAGTACCTACCAGCAGACCTTCACCCTTTTAAATCACTTTCAGATGAACAGTCTGGTGAGGCTCTGTCCAGCCATTGTGAAGAAAGGTGCTGCATTTCTAGACTGGACTTAGCCTCTCATCATTTCCAGTTGTAGAAACCTGTGGATTCCATTAATTCATCTGTAGAGGCTGAGTTAACAGCCAGAGAAACTGGTTTGCTGGAGTAATATCCCTGAGCAATGGAGGGCACCAGGGAAGTGTTCCCTGCCCTAGCTGTGTGACAGGAATAAGCAGCACCAGGGACAGTCATGGAGGAACAGTGGCAACTGCTGCCTCAGTACTACTTGCAGAACATTGAGCAAATCCTCTGTCCTTCCCAAGGGTGAATATACCTCTCTGTTCTCAGCTGCAGAGAGACCACTGCTTCATCCCTTTGTCTGCCATTTTATAACTCTTGGGTTAGGGCTTCACAGAGCTCTACAAACCCACCTATAGACCAATGTACCTGATACTCTTATTAATGCTGCATTCAGGTTCTGATTCTGTGTTGAGTGATACCCTGCTGATTATGAGGAGAAGTCTCTGTCTTTTTCCTTCTGTGACTAAGAAATGGCTCATGTTGCATTGAGCTCATGAATTCTCTTTGACTGCAAGCGTAACCTTTCAGCATGAGGCTGCTGGTGCAAGTGAAATCAAAAGGCCTTTGTGAAAGCATCTTAACAAGCCACTGGCACAATCATGTAAGCTCTCACCTAGCAATCAGTCAGCCCGAGCTTGACCAGGCTCTTATATATTCCAGAAGACTGCTAAAGGTGATTTCAGGCATATTGTGCTTTCTGATTATTTGGCATAAAATAATTAAAACATTGCTTTTGCACTCCTGGAATGTTTGTCCCTAATACTGCCTGAATGAATCACATTCTGTTCTTCTGGGTTTAACTCAAATGGGATTGATTTGGAGTCACACTGTGATAATTCCTGAGCACAATAAGTAGAAAGAATTTTTAGAGATGTGCCACTGTTGTAGCAAGTACATTATAACTGAGAGGCTGTAGGTAAACAGACTTCAGTGTGTGTAGAAGATCACAATAAATATCTCCAGTTTTACCATTCATAGAATCATAGAATAGTTATGGTTGGAAAGGACCTTAAGATCATCCAGCTCCAACCTCCCTGCCATGGGCAGGGACACCTCCCACTAAACCATGCCACCCAAGGCTCTGTCCAACCCGGACTTGAACACCGCCAGGGATGGAGCATTCACAACTTCCCTGGGCAACCCATTCCAGTGCCTCACCACCCTTACACTAA
>JANRGW010004930.1:6245-20338 GCA_024733675.1 Psilopsiagon aymara | reverse complement strand
GGAAGGGAGGGGAGGGGAGGAAAAGAGGGAAAGAATAAAAATAGGACGATTAAATAAAACAAGAAGAATTGAAAGGTAGGTGAGTGTCAGAGAAAGGGACAGAGAAACTTTTTAATTGAACTGTACTTGTTACTTTCAAAGAGCATTATGATCTATACACATTGGAAATCATTTGCAACTCCTTCTCAGGACAGCTCTTAAATAACACAAATTATTTTGCTGGCTTTCCTTCTGGGAGTTATCACTTCTCATATTTGCAGCCACCCCAGCTTAGCAAGACTTTAAATTAAAGGGAACATACTGAAAGACGTTTTCCTCTGTCCTAAAGCTGTCTTAACCTTCATTGTATTAGTTGAGATTGTTTGGCCCTACCCAGAATATGCTTAATTGTGTCTGCATCAAACTGCAAAGCTCTCTTCTCCTGTGCTATCTCCCTCTTGCTTTCCCTTTTTTGCAGCTGCTTTCTAAGATGCCCCGGCTCCCATGACACTATGATGAGTTTTGGATCATTCACGGTGTTTAAACCTTTCAAGAGCATTTTCCACATGGAGAATCCTCTTTAATGAATACATCATTGTACATGATTATCCATGCTTAAAGGAACAATCAGCAGAACAATATGTCTGTTCTCAGTGCTGCCTGTGAACTGCGCTTTCTTCCTATTTCTTAGCATACCTAGTTTGTTGCAATTTGTTTGAATAGTTGCAGGGCTGAAAAGCAGCTGCTGGTAAATTGCCAACAACAAGAACAGAATTTGGTTCCGATTGGAGCAAGCACTTTTAAAAAATACTGAAATGTGAGGTTTGGGCTTTTTCTACCTCTCCGAACATGACATGGAGATGATTCAGAAATGGCCCATTCTAGCAAACCCCAGCTTTCTCAAATTAGTTCCTGCAATCTGTACTTCCTGAATTTCCTGCTCATTTTCCCTTTTTTTCCTCAGCTTTCATTGGACACCAAATAAGGGCTCAAGGCTCCAAATGTCCAGTTTTCTCCCTCTTCTATATTACACTTACCTGAACGTACTGTCATGAAGTCTGCTCAAAATGTGATGACAGTCTGGGACATGTGGCTCCCTCTCCGTCATTCTCCTTGCAATCTGAACAGGTCCCATCACCCTTTCTTGCACCAAGATCTCACATCAAGTATTTTTCCAGAGTGGCTTAGTCCAGGTCATAATTTAACCATGAGCTCTAACAATTGCTTTTTCTGCGACATTAGTAGAATAGTCCTAAAGTCTATTACAGATGCACAGATGCACAAACACTCAAATTTAATTAATGTTCATGGGATGGTTTCCTCCAAAGTATTCCCTCTCAGTAAGCAATCTCAGCATGACACCCTTTTCTGAAGGATAACAGAGCTTTCACATGATGATTGCTCCATTCCTGTTTATGCCAGTGCCAAAGAGCAATCCTGAATATGCTTGCATCAGTAGTGCAGGTGTACTGTGAAAATATTTTGAACTGTTACTCTTCTGGGTTACTGGGAACTCACTATAGAGATTCAGGCAGCCCATCTATAGTAGCCTCAGAGAGGTTGTCTCAAGTTGCTGTGCCAGTTTATGATATAAATACACATATAAATTCCATTCTGTTCCAGATTTCAGCCTCACCATTCTCCATTTCTTTCTCCACACTTGCTTTGGGTGAACTGTTTTTCTAGAAAAAAAGGCTTTCTAAGGCACTAACCAGCTGCTAGTATAGAATTTTTCCAGTGGTTCCTTGTATTAATTATACAGCATTTAAAAAATGGTAAATACTGATTTTTACCTGAGTTAGCTAGTTCTTTTCTTACTACTTGACTGTTAAAGATGGGTTAATGTTGATCTGTATCTATAGACATAAATTAGATCTGGAAAATACAAATTTCAATTGGAAGTGTTTTGTTGCACTAAAATCATAGAGTCACGGAATGGTTTGAGTGCAAAGGGACCTTAAAGCTTTCATCTAGTGAAAGGCAGGGATACCTTCCACTAGACCAGGCTGTTCGGAGACCTTTCCAACCTGGCCTTGATACTTCCAGGGATGGGGCAGTCAGAGCTTCCCTGGGCAAGCTGTGCCAGTGCCTCATCAACTTCACGGGAAGAATTCTCATCACTACATGATCTTGTAAACAGTCCCTTTCCTCGTAGACCCCTTTAAGTATTGGAAGATTATTACAAGGTCTCCCTGAAGCCTTCTCTTCTGTACAACCCTAAGTCTGTCTCTCCATCTCTGTGGTCTCCTCTGGACTCACTTAAGCAGGTCCTCATTCCTCTGGGGGCCACAGAGCTGGACACAGTCAGGGGTCACACAAGAACAGAGTAAAGGGGCAGAATCACTTTCCTTGACCTGCTGGACACAGACTTTGATGAAGCCCAGCACATGGATAGCTTTGTGGGCTTCAAGAGCACATTGCTGGGTCATGTGGAGCTTCTTGCCATTCAACACCCTCAAGTCCTTCTCAGGGCTGCTCTCACTACAGTCTCTGTCCAGCCTGGGATTGCCCCTACCCAGGTGCAGCATGTTACACTTGCCCTTGTTGAACTTCATGAGGATGGGCCCACCTCCCAAGCCTGTCAAGTTCCCTCTGGATGGCATATCTCCCCTCCATCAGTCAACACACAAGATTCAACTCTCTGTTTTTGAAAGAAGAGGCATTCAAGTTGCATGATTTTTTAACTAATTAAACACTTTCATCTGTTTCCTTTTCTTTCTTTTTTTTTTCTCCTTTCAAAGAAAGGAAGCACACTGTATGCAACCTGTCCCCTTCCTTCAGCTACAGAGGGGTTCCCAGCATTTTTCTCCATGTTATAATAGTTCTACAAAACAGCGAGTTTGTGTGATAACTAGTCAAATCAGTGTAAAGCTTACATTTAACATGAAGTTGAATGTTCAATGGAAACACCATGGAACTTCAAGATCCTTGTTGTACTGGATTTTTTTCTTCATAAAGAGTTTTCCTTCACCAACAACAACAGGTTTGGTGAAAACAACAATCTACAAAAGCCTTTACTACCAAATATAAGTTTTGGAAAAGTTACATATTCACTTCAGCTGTTTGTGTTATGTTTATGCAAATATTTCAGCCAGTCATACCTAGCTAACACACCATTGTCTAAAGGAACAAATACATATTTTTCTTGTCCAGTTATGTCTTTTAGGATTTTTTTATTTGATTTGGGGGGAGGTTTTTGGTTGGTTGGTTGGTTGGCTGTCGTCTTCCTTTTATTTTTTTCCCCGGTAGTCATGGATTTGCATGCATTTTTGCAGCAGTCGGGAAACCTGGAACAGGATTCCAGTTTCTCAGATTCAGTTCTCTGTGTGAAGTGCTCTTCTTAAGTATTTCTAAATATTTTGGGAACGTAAATTTATGATTATTATGAATTTCTGCATAGATACAAACACACATGTGTGTCTGTATCCATATAAATTATCCTCTCTATATATATGATCTGCAGTCAATAAACAAGGATTCTGAACATTATATTTTCGACTATGGTAAGACCCAGTTCAATTAATTTAATACATCTAGAAGCTGGATGTCGCAATAATCCATTAGCCTTGGCTTCCTATATATTTGTTGGATAATCGCTATAAGGGGTTCTTCAAGACAGGTCTCTTAGTCATTGACCTCAAACTGAGATTATGGATGCTCTGGAATGCATTCCCTCGTTTCAAGACAAGGAGAGGACACAGGAAAACAATTTTACTAGATGGCTTATTTCTTGATAGCAAAGCTTAAGTCAGGTAGATTTATATCCAAATACAAACTAAACTTTTTAACATGGAATGTAGACAGTTGATATAACGAAGTTTGTGAAACACTCCCAATACTCCTGTCTTATTCCACTTCTCTGTACTAAAGCTTCAAACTGAAAATTTTGCTCACAAGAGCAAATGGAATCTCACAAAATGCTTTAGTATCCGTTAGATTTGTCTCCTTGTTTACTGTGCTGCATCACAGGTTACAGATAAAAAACAAGGCTGCATCCCCATGATTACGCAAATGATTTTGGTGCCCAAGCACTGGGACCTTCTGAGAGAAAAGGCCGTGTATAAACGTGAAGATATCACTGATAGTTCTTATCAGTAACAATAATGCTAAATAACAATTTGTGAAAAAGACAAGTATTCTGGTGATGGAAAAAATATTTAGACACTGATCCTTTCATATTAACGGGATTCGATTTTTCAGTCAGAATGGAGGACATCGTCATCACCAGTGCTCTTTGCCTCCAGGTTTATCTACATGGGTAGAATAGATTCTGAGAACTAGAACTTAAAGAACTTCCTCAGAAAGATATTTCCGAATGTCAACATTTTCTATTACTTTGTCATTGACTTCTAATGCATTTTCAGAATGATTTGATCCTTTCTTTGGTAAAGAAGAAAAATGGGAATTGAAAAAAACTTATATAATTCATTATAATGCAGCTTTCTCAATGCAAAACACAATTCATAGCTAAAAACTTGCCTTCCTTTCTGCTGTGCCACTTCAAATGTCCAACGCTAAACAGAAAGTGCTATAAAAATGTCTGCCCTCACTCTGAGAGATTCAAATGATTGACAATAAAATGGAAAACTGTTAAACATGTAACCTTGGCACAAGTTTCATGGAATATTTATTCTCTCACTGTTGTATTCTTTGGTTTGCTGTTTTATTGGATTGTGTTCTATTCATTGTTGTGCCTCGCAGCATCTATGCACATGAGTCAAATGCCTGCAGTGGGACTCCTGGCAGAAATATAGCAAGGAGGGAGAAAACAGCTCATAGACACAGAGTATATGTGCTACAGACTGACTCAAAACTCTAGAGACCTGTAACTGAGTACTCCGAGGGGCACTATACCACTACACTACCTAGGAATAAGCTACAGATATCACTGAAGGCTGGGTAAGCAGGATCATTTCCTGTTGCCTCGCCCTCTGATGCAGAAAGCCACTTCTCAAACTTTGGATAGTGCTTTGTGGCTGGACAGCTTCTCTGGGTGACGAATAAACCAAGGCTAGAGCTAAGACTGCTCCTCACTGGCTGTAATATTGGATGAGTAGCTGTTGCAATACCACATACAACTGCAGTAATGACAAATAGGACAGTGAGGAGTGTTTATTCCTTCCTCCGCCTAAACACCTTCCTGTGAATTTAAATACAACAGTTGCAGCCTAGTCCGATGTAGCTTAAAACACAGAGATGACTATAAGTTAAACCTGAAATAATAATTAAGTGAAATAATTATTACACTTGAAAAAGATTTTACCATGCTTGATACATATTGTTTCTCTACTTTTGTGGGATTATTTTTTTTCCCCCTTTCTCTGGTAGGATAATGAATTCTTATTTTCCCCAGAAAAGAAACCTCAAAATGTAACACCCTCACAAATGACATTTACAAAACAGAATTCTTTTTTGGCTGTATTGCAAAACTCTGCTCTGATTCAGTGAGTGAAGAAGAAACAAAACCAACCAACCAAGCAATAACAGCCAGGACTATAATGTACAAAAATAAAACTAATAAAAGAAATATAGAGGTATCTTACTAAGTTTAGCAAGAATAAGCAAAGAGCCTAATGCACTGAATACGTTAATGCTGAGTGGACTAAATTTTCATAGAGCTGTAACACAGAGGAGTTTTTTCAGTTACTTGAAATTGAGGGTTTCCAAGTTAAAGGCTTTGTCACTATTAGCCCCTTGGAAAATTTGTGCCTGCTCATTGTCATTTCCATGACAAGAATCATCTTTTAGTTATAAGAGGTAAATCCTTCACTCTTCTCAGTAGGACTGATTTCCACTCACGGTTCACTATCTCACTGACCGTTTTCTGTGGTGTCACTGCACTCTAAACTTCAGAACTAAAGAAAAGCTTACTTTAGCCAGTACATACTTTATTTCATCGGGTTATTCTAGAAAATCCACCTCTGCAAAAAGCTGAGATTTAGATAGCTAAATCAATTAGAGTTCTCTAGTTGTGAATTCCCTGATCTGTAAGTACTTGAATTTGCAATTTAGGTATCTTTGGAAGTAATGAGTAGGAACAAGGGTAAGTCTATCCATTTGATTGTGTACTGTGATGGTGGAGTTTTTTGTCCTTGTTTGAGCTTTTTTATCATATTGTTTCCCCTCTGGGTTTTTTGTTCATTTGTTTTGTGTGTGTGTCTGGACAAGATGGACATTCACACAGACGAAAGTGGTTAATGTCCAGCCTTCTTCTACAGTGATAGTGAAAGATACATCCTTCTATGGGACAATTCAGAGTTCAAACATCATTCAAAATCACCCTCTGGAGGATCTTTTTCAATAGGCTTTTCCATTGCCAATTGAACAAAGACAGATGTCCGGAAGACTAACATTGACCTTTGTGTATTTTATGTTTCCCAGCATGAAAGCTTTGTATTTATGGTACTGCAATTTACTTTGATAAAGATGAATTGCAAATATGTTAAATGGCAAAAGTTTTCTTGTGGAAGGAAATTTTTGTTTCTGTTTAAAGGATATGACTTCAATTTCCCATTCAGTTCAAAGGAAAATAGATGTTTTGATCAAATAGGGGGAAATAAATTAAGTAATAGTAATGAAAAGAGGTTAATATGTGTTGAAAATGCCCAGTGCAGCCCTGCAATTTTCAGGTTTGATTGTTGTACTCTAAATAAAATAGCAGTTTCTAACCCCACCCTTGGAAAAACAAAAGAAAAGAAATATAAATGAGATCTTTCACCAAGTTACAGTTTTGATTTCAGTTTCTTAAAACTTCATAAGTATTAGTTTCACAGAAAATATCAATCCAATTTCCTGATGACAGGAAGAGTATAAATAAACCTCTGTTTGTTCATATTTATTTCTCCAACCAGCATATTTATAGAATCATAGAATAGTTATGGTTGGAAAGTACCTTAAGATCATGTAGTTCCACTCCCCCTGACATGGGCTGGAACACCTCACACTAAACTGTATCACCCAAGGCTCTCTCCAACCCGGCCTTGAATACTGCCAGGGATGGAGCATTCATAGCTTTCCTGGGCAGCCCGTTCCAGCTCTTCACCACCCTTACAGTAAAGAACTTCCTCCTTATATCCAATCTAAACTTCCCCTGTTTAAGTTTGAACCCATTGCCCCTTGCCCTATCACTACAGTCCCTAATGAAGAGTCCCTCCTTAGCACCCTTATACGCCCCTTTCAGGTACTGGAAGGTGCTCTGAGGTTTCCATGCAGATTCTCTTCTCCAGGCTGAACAACCCCAACTTTCTCTGTCTGTCTTCATATGGGAGGTGCTCCAGTCCCATGATCATCCTCATGGCTCTCCTCTGGACTTGTTCCAACACTTCCATGTCCTTCTGACGTTGAGGACACCAGAACTCTGCACAATATTCCAAGTGAGGTCTCATGAGAGCAGAGTAGAGGGGCAGGATCACCTCCCTCGACCTGCTGGTCACACTCCTTTTGATACAGCTCAGGATACGGTTGGCTTTCTGGGTTGTGAGCACACGCTGCCGGCTCATGTTCATTTTCTCATCAACCAACACCCCCAGGTCCTACTTTACAGAGCTGGTCTGAACCTCTTCTCTGCCCGATCTGTAGCTGTGTCTTGGAGTGCATCTCAATGTATGAGTATTAGTGGTATAAGGATTATCTTGCAATATTTATTGCTGAAAAGGAGCAGATTGTCCACAGAAGGAGTAGAGGACCTGGAAGTCCTGAATGTTAGTTGTCTGGTTTAGTTCTGAAAAGATTTTTCTTACTCAGAGCTTCCACAGTGAGGAGTACCACAGCACACGGAGCTTTAATGTAGCACAGATTCTCAAATGTGGGCTGAGTTACAACCTCTGCTAACAGAAGGCTGTCCCATTCTGCCTACTTGTTCTCTTATGGGGTAATAGTGATTCTGCCAGAAATAACATATCCTTACAACACTAAAAATTTGGTTTGCTACCTTCGTCTTACAGTATGCCTTACGTTTCCCCTGTGATCCCTTTCATTTGTTTGGATAGGTGAATTTCGGAGGAATGACAGTGTGGCAGGATCACAGGTAAGGACAGTTTAGCCACTATGCATTTCACTGTGTAACTTACCTAGAATTTAGTAACCAAGTCACTCAGTACAACTCTACAAGGGAAGGAAATTATATGCTTGGCACACTGCCTTCATTTTTAAAGGCTGTCTTTTATTTTTTTGTGCATGGCTTCTTCTTCCAGGGATGCAGCATGAGATATTTTGACTGTATATATTGATGTGTAATGCTCCATTCTTGTTTATCAATGAATCATGCTATCGCTATTGAAATATGCAACCTAATACTATGTGCTTTTATTTAAATAAGGATGGAGTATACAGCACATGAAAAGAAATGCTAAAATGGCAATAATAAAAACAGTTTTAAAAATTCTTCTTTTGGCTGCCTTCTTACTCAATTAGGAAGTGGTGTTTCTCTAATAAGATAAAGAAGCCAGTAATATGATAGGAAGTCATTAATAGAATATAATCACAGCCTAAGATCAAACTCATCTCCTGTCTCTTTACCTTGTCAAGTGCTTCAATATTTTATGTTGTAATGTGATGACCAGAACTGATCACTGTAATCTAAGTGTGGATCTGACTAATGCATTGTATAATCAAAGATTTTCATCTGACTTAAATTCATTTGCATTTTCTTGCTCTTATTGCAGAAAGGCACCCCTAAGGCTTAGTGTGGTTAAAGATCAAATTTCATCAAACTTTCTATTCTGAAAGACCATTACATTCCTTCTTGGCCTTGAAAGTCAACATCAAATGTTTAGGCATATTTGCTTGCTCTCTCCCTCCCTCCTTTCTGCTTTCTCTCTCACATTGTCTTGATTTCTCCTGATCTTATTTCATGTATCTATTTGTTATATTTTGCCTATTTCTTTGCAACAGGGTATGGAACAAACATGAACACGTGTTCTTTATATGCCCCTTTATTAAAAAAAACCTTCATTTTGATAAATTTTATTTATTTTATATATTAACATTTATTGCTTGCTTATTATTCGCAACAACAAAGGTTAATTCAGCTGATAGAAAGGTACAAAAAGATTGTTGCATAAACCATTTCCCCTTTCTCTACATAATATATGAGGCCATTAGACAAGGCAGCCTATATTGTTCCCTTTGTGTCGCTGCTGCCCTGCAGATGAGAAAAGGATACTGTTCCTAATATTTGGGTGGTTGTATCATGTTATCCCAGGCACCCAAACACTTTAGCAAGTCTTAAATCCTTTGTTGAAATAATTTTCTGCTCATAGCAGAGTCTAATTTGCTATGACACTCTTTAAACAAAATCTAGTGCCAATGCTATTCAAGGGGGTTTTTTTTATTTATTTATATATTTTGGGGTTTTCTCATGCTGTGCACAACAGCTGAACAACATGTTGGAAAGGCTTTCTAACCAGCAGCCTCTTCCTCTTGTATGAGTGGGTTGCAAAGGCAGAAAAGAGCTGAAATCTTAAACACACTACATCTAATTGAGTTGGCAAGAAATAGCCTCACAAATATTTCCAATCTTCCATTCCCACATCTTTCCCATGTTGACTTGCAAGAAAAAGTGCAACTCAGAAAACTATGTTATTCAACACTTAGAATCAATAAATATATTTAACTGGATCATTTGCACATGTTTCATTTCTATAACAATCTTTTTTTTTGGGCTTTCTATGCTATCATTTTGAATTTTAAATATGCACTTAGAACAACAGTGTGTCCCTTGTCACTTAAAAATCATGGAAATGTTACATTTTTTTCAGTCCTAAAGTTTTTGAAAGAAATAACAAAGTTCTGTTACTTTAAGTGAGGAAACTTTTAGCTAACTTGGCAAAAGACAACTCTAAAGGCAATCTGCTTTTGATGTGGGAATCTACAGCACTATTTTTATAATGTACGCTTTTGAATTTTTATCATAATACAACAGATGGAAGGTTGAATATTTTTCATAACTACCTTGGCAGAAAAGCTGAATTTTCATAGGTGAATTTCAGAGTATTGACAAAAATTTCAGGTCAGAATTGTCAATTGGCTTGAGTTATAGCTCTGAGATATTGATTTGAGTGGAAGAGCTAAAAGCACATAAAGTTGAACACAAGCATGTGTGCCTAGAGTAGTACCTCAGCTACATAACTTAGCAGAAGGCATTTATCTAAATCCTCAAGGGAAATTTAAAAATACTAACCATGTAAATTAAATCAACAACAATTTACAGTCTCCAGAGTTAACATCAGGACCACATTTTCACTTCGGGATTGTAAGACCTTCAGCACAAGGATATAACAAAAAAGCAGTAATAATAGTTTTATACAAGCGCTAAGAAATACGTAAACATGTAAAAAAATATCTCTAAGTTTAACATTCAACTGAAAATTATAACCTTTCTGTATCTTTCTATATCCACCTTTCTGAGTTTTCTAGCAAAGATGTAATTTTCTAATTAATGCTCTAAAGCAGTGAAAAAAAAAAAAAAAAGAAAAAAAAAGTGCCAAATGAAATGTTTTCATCCTGTTACCTTCTTTAGGCCTTTTTCCTTCTAAAGTGGCAATTTCTGAGTTTCTCAGTGCTAACATAGTGGACTTAATAGCTGAGCTCCTATAAAATGACCAAGAACCCTAATATTTCTCTACTTAGTCACTATGGCACTGTAGGTTAAACAATCATTGGCTCAGTTGTGAAAAATGAGATAAATTAAAATTATTTTCTTCACAAAGACCAAAGACTTGGCAAGTAATATATTGAAGAAATTTCCTAGACATAATTGGCTACATTAATTTTCAATTGCAAAACAATTCCTTCAGCATTATTTTTCAAGCAAGGAAAAAAAAAAAAAAAAACAAAACAACCAACAACTTGCTATTTGTGCTATTCATTTCTTATTGAAAAGTAAGAACACATTTCAAAGAAGGGATTAAGAAAGGCATATCAGGAAATATTTCACAAAGCTGACTGTTAATGATTTCAGCTAACTGGTTATTTATTTCCCTTTATCGAAATGGGTCAGTTTAATCGTGGTGGAATACAAACAAAAAATAGTTTATTTCTTTATTTTCATTTGAGAGTAGTTTTCTTGTGTATTTTAAAGTTTTACACAGATCTTTCAAACCTTCATTAAACTTTTCTCACTCCCATTGATGTGTCATTTGAATAAGTTGAAGAGAATGCCATTTTTGCTTAAGTGTGCAGCCCTCAACCTCCTCTTGCACAGCAAATCATAACAAATGCTGTTGTTCTCTGATCCAAATAGCCTTCTGTTGCCTTATTTAAAATGAATATAGTGATTACAGATCTGTTTCAATAACTCTCATCTTAACTAAGGCCCAGTATAAATTGGCATTTTAGTTAATAGAGCAGGATGACTATGATCAGTAGAGAATCCAGCCATCGGGGAACCCATCACTCAAATTATCCCTGAAATTGCTGTTAATTGAGACCTCTGTGGGTAGTCACAGGAGAGAGGCCAAAGTGCGAATAAGCAAAGGTCTTGTCTTTAATCCCTTCAAGTAGTGAGAAGAATGATCAGATAAGGAGCCATAGCAGGTCACACTAAGGTATATCTAGGCTAATATTATTTCCAGCTCTGGGCAATTGCAACTGCCTGGAAAAGCAAATAAAATTAGGGCAAACATTTCCCATACTCCCAGACACCAATGGTTTTTGTGCAGAAGAACAGTCTTAATCATAAGTGGCCTCTTTGTGGTACAGGAGTCATCAGAATTTTCTGCCTTCAATTTCTTCTTTTCAGTTTCAAATTTATACATGCTTTTTCTTCCATTACATCCTACAGCAATAATTCCACATCTTAACTGTTATCTTAATGAAAAATTATGATACTATCCATAGTCAGGTATATGGAACTTGCTACAACCTATAATCTAAATATTTTTGTAGATAATCTGAAAGTTAAGTATTTACTTCTGCATTTAAAAGACTGAAAGCATAATTTTAAAAGAAAAAAAAAAAAAAAACAAACAAGCAAACAACAAAACAAAACAGGCATATCAATAACCTGTGAGGACCCTGTGAGAGACTGATCTGAAATCAGATTCCACTGTCCATTGTCTCAAAGATTGGTCTTAGAAACTGAGATGGAATTCCACCTATCTTTTGTTTCAGAGATGGGTGGGAGGAGTTGAGATAAGACTCCAATATCCATTGCCTGAGAGAAGCATATGAGGATATAAACTAGGACTCCACCACCCATTTCCTGAGAGATGAATGTGAACGAGCTAAGACTTTTCTGTCCATTACATGGAGGACTGGTGTGAGGAACTGCTACCCATTATTCCAAGAATTACTACAGAGAGGTGTGTGCAGACGCCTGCAGTTAAAGGGCTGGCTGCAAGACCAGGGAAATTGGTCCACCAAGAACACATCATACATGATATGAAGAACAGTGGTACTTCCCCCAAGTCATTATAAAGGGGGAAAAGGTAATCACCAATAAGCACATAGCCAGGGAGCCATTGTCATGAGGATGACTCCAGGAGGACAACATCATGAGGACACTTCCACTGATGACTACTGTGGACCCTGAGGGACACCCTCAGTGAGACGTCGCCACCAGGGCAACTCCATTCAGACACCTCCAAGGGTACCTTAAAGGGGATGACTCCAGAAGGACACCTACACCAGGGCTCCTACCTTCCACAGCTACTACAGACTTGTGAGACACTGATCCAATACTGACTGTGAATCTGAAGAACTCCCACCACCGATAACAATGACGGATCACCAGGGCACCACTGAATCCACGGTGGTAACCCTCTTTCTCTCTCTCTCTGCACCCCGAATTCTTGCTTCATTTTCTACCTTTTTTTTCCAATCCTTCCTGTCACTATAACCTTTATTACAATAATTTCTTTTTTTTATATACTGTCTTTTTGTAATATACTAACTGATGACGGTACTTGAACTCACTTGTTTCTTAATTTTACTCTTGGGATCATGAACTGAAAAGGGTCCAGCACTGGGGTTTTCTCCAATTGTACCCTGACAGACCCTTAAAGATACCAAAAATTGTTAACCACCAAATAATTGCTCCAAATGAATCCACCAGATATATACGCCAACCATGAATAAAGGTCCTTATATATTTGCAAACTGCCTTGATATCTAGTGCTACTTGGATATCTATCAAGAGCTGCTCTGATCTCTTAGCAATTATGTCATTAAAAACAAAAAAAGAAACCACACAAAAAAAACAAAAACCAAAATACCCAAACCTGAAAGTGTCCTGAGCACATGGCTATTGACATTAATAATTATTAATAATTATATTGACATTAAGAATTAATCAGGGAACTATAGACCAGTCCGTCCCACCTCTGTGCCTGGCAAAATCTTGGAGTAGATTTTCCTGGAAGGCATGCTAAGGCACATGCAAAGCAACAAGGTGCTTGGTGACAGCCAGCATGGCTTCACTAAGGGGGAATCCTGCCTGACCAATCTGGTGGCCTTCTATGATGGGGCTACAGACCTGATGAACAGGGGTAGAGCAGTTGATGTCATCCACCTGGACTTGTGCAAAGCATTCAGCACTGTCTCACATGGCATCTTTGTCTTTAAGTTGGAGAGACATCAATTTGATGGATGGACCACTCAGTCGGTAAGAACTGACTGGATGGCGCACACAATGAATTGTGGACAGTGGCTTAATGTCCAGCTGGTGACCAGTAATGAGAGGTGTCCCTCAGGGGTCGGTGTTGGGACCGGTCTTGTTTAACATCTTTGTTGATACCTTGACATGCTTGTGAGGTGGGCTGATGCCAACCTTAGGAAGTTTACCCATGGCAAATGTAAGATCCTACACCTGCGTTGGAGCAATCGCAGGCACAGCTACAGGTTGGGAAGAGAAGAGACTGAGAGCAGCCCTGAGGAGAAGGACTTGGAGGTGTTGCTCGATGAGAAAATGAACATGAGCTTGCTCCAGTGTGCTCCTGCAGCCCAGAAAGCCCCTTCAAATCAGAGCATTATTTCAAATAAATGATACTGAGCAAAATTTAGATTTCCATCAAAAAACATTTTGCTTTAGAATTTTTAATAGAACCATAGAATCATAGAATAGTTAGGGTTGGAAAGGACCTTAAGATCATCTAGTTCCAACCCCCCTGCCATGG
>JANRGW010004929.1:7807-38728 GCA_024733675.1 Psilopsiagon aymara | reverse complement strand
AGAGACAGGACACCTGACCCAAACTGACCAAAGAGGTATTCCATACCACAGCACGTCATGCCCAGGATGCAGAAACACAGAGCGGAGACCCGGAAGGGTGGTGGGGGGTGCACTGGCTTGGTCGGGCTGAGTATACGTGGTGAGCTGTTGTATTATTTTCCCTTGCATTTCTCTTGTCATTATTATTACTAGTAGTAGCAGTAGTGGTTTGTGTTATACCTTAGTTACTCAGCTGTTCTTATTTCAACCTGTGGGAGTTGCATTCTTTCGATTCTCCATGTAGCAAACTGCGTGGGCTGATTTACGGCCTAAACCACAACATTTTTTTTTTCACATTTTAAGTGTCATTCTTTTAAATAAAAACTCATCTATTGTTCTGAGAGGTAAAATATAATCCATGTGACTTAATTTAAAATATAGAGTTGGAAGTTATTGTTGCATAGACATGGTATGGTGTACTTGAGGCAGGGACATGTTCCTTTAGCAAATGTGACCAACTATACTGCATTATAAGAGGTTTTTTCAGACGTTGTTTCTAATTTGTCACAACTTATAAGCAGCCTAACAAGATAGCACTTGCCGGGGTTGGGCTTAATCATAAAACTCACAAATGTAGTCATTTATTCTTTTTTAACCATATCCTCTGTGAGGTTCTTTGAAAGGAGATTAATAGAATTTACTGTTTACTCGGTAATGTTACTCTTTCATGTCTTCTGTGCTGTTTTTGTCAGACTGCATTGTGAACTGCTGCTTCAGAGTACCTTGTTATCAATGACAATGGTAACAATGCATGGATTACAAATCATCATATGAAGAAGTGTCTAGCAGTTATAAGAAATATGACCAGTTTGCTACTACTGAATAATCCAAAACCACATTCGGCCCACCATTTCATGAGGAAGAAGAATCTTTTTATAAAATAGCACTATATCAAACATACCTTCTAGAATATGTTTGGGGGTTTTGGCTGTTTTCTTTTATTAAAAGCTGCAGGTCTTTCAGTATTTTCTTGAATATACTGAATGTGTTTGAATATTGTCTGTGTAATTCTAGATGGGATTCCCTACGTTTTATGTGTATATATATATATACACACACACATATATACACACATATACGTATATAAGTACATAGAATCATAGAATAGTTACGGTTGGAAAGGACCTCTCACTAGACCATGCTGCCCAAGGCTCTGTCTAATCTGGCATTGAACACTGCTGGGGATGGAACATTCACAACTTCTTTGGACAACCTGTTCCAGTGCCTCATCACCCTCACAGTATAGAACTTCTTCCTTATATCTAACCTGAACTTTCTCTGTTCTAGTTTGAACACATTACTCCTTGTCCTATTGCTACATGTGCATATTTGTATATATCTGTTGGTATATATATGTATATATGAGACACTACTGAGCCTCATATGGCCCACTGATTATTATCCACTGCCATTCTTTCACATGCAACTGGGAGCAGTGTGAGGACTGCCAAGAAGAATTACAGAGCCCTGGGAGCAGTGGCCAAGCACTCCAGAGCAGAGGTAGTCTTTTCATCAACTGTCCCAGTCAAAAGGCCAATAAGATCTGACAAATCAACAGTAAGGAATATTAAGGGATTGGACAGTCACAGTGAATGAGAGCAAGAACTTATTTTTTATCTTGAAATATAAACCCAGAATTTTAACTGAAAAAGAAAAAAAAAAAAGCAATTTTTGAAATGCATAATGCATAAAGACATTTTCATGGAAGCATTAGCAGCCTTTGTAATTCCTTCCTGTAAGACATAAGGAGATCAAGAACTTCAGAATATTCATAGCACCCTCTTTTACCTAGCAAAATTGAATCAGGCAGGAATCATTGCTATATAGATTTCAACTAAGAAAGGCTGATATATTTTTCCCAGCTCGTTTGCAATAAATCATTAAAATGTTGGGATCCTCCCAGACCAGAATCCACGGATATAAGTAATGTTTCAAATAAATGTGTTCTGTAAGTTTAAATTCTAAGGCTATTTGGTCCAAATTCAAGTTAGTGAAGTTTCTATATGTATTTTTGCAGATATGGTTCTAGACACATTTCTGTATACAGATCTCAAAGTCTTTATGTTCTACTCTTTTTGGTAGAGGGAACATTTGTGTAATAGGAGCTGAAGTTTATTCATTGTAATTCACTTTTTGGGAAATGCGTGTGTGTGTGGGGGCCCTTATTTATTTTTTTTATTTTGAATTTTTCCCAGTGTTAGAAAAAGGAACTGTACAATTCAGCAAGGAATTGCACAGCTCAATACCTGCAGGGGCAAGAAGGACTGAAAGCCCTGATGCTAGCAGAAAAATATGAGATGCTCAGCAATTCGTATTAGAACTGGGCAAAATTTGTGATAAAAATCTCTGAAATAATTAAAGTATTTATGAAAATAAGATAAGTTTTGATTAGATGAGACAGTTAAAAAATTCTTTAAGCTATTTCAAAACATAGAATATCTTTTCATCACTTCCCAAATGAATATTTTTATTTTTACATGAAATATATCATTATTTATTTTTCGATTTGAGAGATGGTTTTCCCTATATATACATATTTTAGTATGCATTTAGATTTCTTTCCAAATGGATATTTTTATTTGAATCTTTAACAAGATACTTACAAAAATAATTTTAAAAGTGTTTAAAGATTAAAGTAATTTCTTTTTCCTCTCTGGTTCATTCTAGCATAAATAAATTACATTCACTATGAACACTTACTACTTTTCCAGCAAAATTTAGGAAGTGCAAGTAAATCTAAAAACCTGATTAGTTATACAGCATCCTGAGGACCATCGGTTTCCTGAGAACTTCCTTAAAAATTTAGGGCTTTCCTATTGCTGGCTATGGATGGAACAATGGGTATGGTGAACACAACTTGGCAAACTTCAGACAAAGTGGAGTTCTATCACACCATAACATAGTGTAGCCAAAATTATTTTACATAGGCACCTACAATTTGGGAGCACTCTTAGAATAATACATGAAAAAAAGACATCATGAGCTATACTTCACATCTATATGACAGAGGTTCACAGATTAACAGAATTGTTTGGTTTGGAAGGGACCCTTAAAGGCTATCTAGGATAGCACCCCTGTAATGACCAGGGACATCTTCAACTAGATCAGGTTTTTCAGAGCACTGTCCAGCCTGGCCTTGAATGTTTCAGGCATGGAGCATCTATCACCTCTCTGAGCAACCTGTTCCAGTGTTTCATCTGGCCTTGTCATAAACCATTTCTTCCTTTCATACAGTCTAAATCTACTTTCTTACAGTTTAAAACCATTATCCCTTGTCTTATTACTACAGAGCCTAATTAAGCTTGTCCCCGTCTTTCTTATAAGCCCCCTTTTAAGCACTGAAAAACTGCTATAAGATGTCCTCAGGGCCTTCTTTTCTCCAGGCTAAATCACCCAATTCTCTCAGCCTTTCACCATAGGAGGAGTGCTGCATCCCTCTGATCATTTCTGTGGCCCCCCTCTGGATTTGCTGCAACAGGTCCATGTCTTTCCTGTACTGAGGACTCCCCAGCTGGATACAGTACTACAAGTGGGATCTTACCAGAGCAGAAAAGTGGGGTAACCTGCTAGTAATATTTCTTTTGATGCTGCCCAGGATATGCTTGGCTTTCTGGGCTACAAGCACACATCGCCAGCTCGGTTTCTCAGTTTTTCATCCACCAGTACCTCTAAGTCCTCCTCCACAGGGCTGCTCTCAATCACTTTATCCCTCTTTATTGATGCCAGGGGTTGCCCCAGCTCAGGTCCAGAACCTTGCACTTGGCCTTATTGAACCTCATGGGGTCCACATGAGCCCACTTCTTGAGCTTGTCTAGGTCCTTCTGGATGGTATGCCATCCCTCAGGTGTGTCAACTGTACCATTTGGCTTGGTGTCATCTGCAAATTCGCTGATAATGTACTCAATCCCACTGTTTATGCACTGATGAAAATAACAAAACAGTACTGGTCCGAATACTGAGGGATACCACTCATGACTGATCTCCATCTGGACGTTGACTCTGTGGATGCAAACGTCCAGCCAGTTCCTCATCCATGGATTAGTCCATCTATCAAATCCATCTGTCCAATTTAGAGAGAAGGATGTTGTGGGGGACTGTGCCAAAGGCCTAACGGAATTCCAGATAGATGGGATATATAGCTGTTCCCTTGTCCACTGATGTAGTAACTACATCATTGAAAGCCATTAAGCTGGTGAAGCAGGACAAGTCAGGTGAAGTCATGCTGGCTGTCTGGAGTCACCACTGTGTCCTCCACGTATCCAAGCATAGCTTCTAGGATTTGTTCCATGATCTTCCCAGGCACAGAGGTGAGGGTTGACAAGTCAGCAGTTCCCAGTTGGCCTAAGTATATGGAAAAAAAGCAATTTGGATTTACTCTACATATTTCTTTTTCCTTTCCTTTGATTCTAACCCTGTAAAATCTAATTCTTTGTTTAGTACTTTTGTCAATTAATTTGACAGTAAATGCTTTATTATTTGTGTTAATTTTCTTTTCACTTTATAAAGCACAGTCAGATGAAGTTAATTTGTAGTGATGTGTTGTCTTTTCCTTCATTTGCAGAGCTGAAGTAGACACTGAATGCAATGATTTCTCTTGACTGTAGTACTTGAACTACTTTATGCTCTTGTGCTTAATACAGCTCCTCGGTTGTATGCATCCTTTCAGAATTTTGAGGCAGCTTGACTTGAATGTGGCGGAGAAGTCAGATTTATTTTCACTGCAACAATCTGCCACAGCATTTTGTGTCTTTTTCTTCATTCAAATACACAGCTTTCATGTTTCTCCCACCCCCCCTTAAAGGAATGGCTTTGAAAACAACTGGCTGGCAGATTGCAGTCTTGAAATTCAGTGTTTCAGTTCAGGATATTTAAGCTGGTTATATTTCAGCATATTCTCTTTTATGCTTAGGGCTGCTGCCCAAATCTAAAGCTAAGCTGTAGCAGCCAGAGAGTTCCATTTCCAGGAGATAAAAATTAAAAATAAACAGACCAGAAACAGTAAGGGAAAAATGCAAATTTCCCACTTCTACCATTTTCACTATTAGTTTCACATTACTGTACTGAGCTAGGTCTCTTATTTGAATATAACAATCTTGAAGATAAAAAACCCAGCCAAACCCCCAAACCCCTCAAAAATTTTCCTTTTTTTTTTTTAACTTTTTTTTTTTTTTTTTTTAATATCTGAAAGCTGATTATATGGAAATTGGGCTGTTAATGGAAAAATAGAGAATCAGTAGCATGAAGCAAGCATTTTTTTTGTATGGTTTTGAAGGTGCTTGTTGCTTATATGTTGTTTTTCTTAAGCAGCCAAAAGATAAGACAGACACTTTAATTCATCACTGTGCAAGCATGTGATAGCACTTACAGGGAAGAAAGTATTCCCTATTCTATTCTGTCACACTGTCAGCCCTAGAGATACTTCCTTTTTTTTGTTGTTTGTTTCCTTTTTTCTATTTTTCTTTTTCTTTTTTAGCTCAGAGCAAACATTTCATTCAGAATAAATATTTCATTCACAGCTGGTTTTACACTGAATCTATGTGAATGTCAATATTTCTGTATAGTTAAATATGCAAATAATTTTCAAGTCAGCATTTTTAATATGGGCTACTTAAATCTCAACAGCTAAATATAGTTACTAATAATGTTGAGATGTATTGTAATAATATAATTTTATTGGTTTTGCCATTAATTAAGTTAGTCTGGTTTTGTGTGCTTTGAGATATTCCCACCTCTCTTTTTGGCAGCAGCATGGTGACCCTCCAACAGCAAAAGTATTAACTCAGGCAGTATCTGAAGGAAGACATCAGGTCTTGTACAGTTCTTTTTGCATAAACATCTGAATGTTTTTGTTATAAAACTAAAAGGAAAATGCCGACAATCTGAATGTGTAATTCATTAGTTTCATTTTTAGCATGGCTAATTTCAAAGTCTCAATCTCTTTTATCAGCTAAATTCTGGAGCTATTAACGTGAGTAGGAGTGTGACCCTAATTTCTTAAGTCTCTTTTATTTGTTTTATGAAAGCATGCATATGTGGGTGGAACTAGATGATGATGACAGCTGTGAAATATTATCAGGCATCTTATCCTTCAAGTGTACTGTCAGGAAAAGACGGGAAAATAAATATACTCAGGTTTCAGGGGCATGAAATACAGTTTGATGTGAGCCATGCTGTTGAAACCATCGAGGAGCTGATAAAAAATATGCTTGCTCCATGAGGTAATGACAATCCTTACCAACCCAATTCAAAGGATTAATGATTAGTCATTTTACATTAGAATGAGTGGAGCTTTAATTTCTCTCTCACTTTACTCATGGCTTTCCAAACTGTCTTAGTGTCAACAAAAACAAATCAAACTAATCTAGCCTATAATTCCCTTTTCTTCCACATCTCATAATTAAATATGTGACATAAAAATAAAATGAAAATTCAAACAATAAAATATTCAGTCATGCAAAAACCTAGTGAAATAAAATAAAGGAGGCTTGCAGAGCAGGAGGGGGGGGGGTTATTTTTTCAGGTTGGTTTGTTTTTTTTCCCAGAAAAATATCCAAAAGCACACTGAGAATTTTGATTTTTTTGTGAATTTTAAAGAAAAATAATCTTATTAAATTTGGATGTGTGCTTTAAAAGCAGAATATGGACTATAAAACTTTTTACCATTATTAAAATATATTAATGTCCTTGGAAGTAAGTTATAGACAGTAATAGCTAGGTTCCACTTTAACTGTCTCAAAAACTTGCTTCAAATGCTGGAGTTGAAGCTTATGCTCACTCACCTCCTTCAAAACAGCTCTCAGTTAAAAAAAAAAAAAAATAGAAAACCAAAAATCAAAACCAACCAACAAAAAAATACTAGTTTGAGGGTCTTTGGCTCCACCTTGTGTTCATTGTGATTTTCTGAAGAATCTGACGCATGCGAAAGAGGAGGGAAATTATGGAATGAAATTTGCTACACAAACTCAGAGGAAAGTTTTACCATTGGCATCTCTGATGTTGGATCTGACCTCATAGTCCACTAAGGTGTGATGAAGCTGAAAAACTCTGGTATTTCCACTTTTTTAAATAAAACCAAAATTAAAAATAGATAGCATTTTAAATGGAGAGATGCATCATAAACTACTCAGAAATGTTTTCTGTGCGTAAATGTAAAGACATTTTTACTGAAATAAATCTTCAATTTATATAAGTGAATCCTGCTGTTGTATCAGTGTTTGACTAAGGGACAAAGTAAGGGGAAAAGTAACATGGCAAAGGGCATACTCTGCTCGCACACTGTAGATTGTGCCTGGTTTTGTGACCACCATTTCAGATTCTGCTAGATAGATTCTGAGGTAACTTTTATGAGCACTAACATCTTTCCTTAAGGTTCAACTGCCCTAAAATGTTTCTCCATAGAAGGTCTCTGTAATCTTATGAAGGAGAAGTGTCTGGCCTAAAGTTAGGAATTTTTAACATAGTGATCACACTCCACACCCCCGTGCTAAGAAAGGACGTAATGAAAACAATTGTACAGTCCAAAGTTGTATATGTTGGTTAAAAAATGCAGCTGAGCCAGAGAAAAAATAGAGTGAACTGTGGGGTGAGAAAGGGACGGAAATAAACTTTGAGCTCATTTTGCTGTATTGTTCTCCAAATTGCACACTTTCCTTTCCCCAGATCTTTTCCTCCCCTGTCCCTGGGATCATAGCTATTGTCTTATCTGAAGCAGAGGAAAGGAAAGGAATAAGAAACTTACTGTGCAGTCCAGAACTTGGCACCTCATTACTGGCATTACTGCTCTCTCTGGTTTCTGTTAGAGAGACGTCATTTCCTGATATACAAGCCACAGACTGAATACTGACCACCATGGTAGCTGGAGACAGATTTCTATCAGTATAAATCAGCCTGGTGTGTAGATTTTCAGTAACCTTCAGGGGCTCATATGTTCAGTATTGCTGGTTTAGGGCCTGTGGAATTTGTCCTACAGGTTCTTCTGCTTTATTTCTTTTCTAGTCACACAACTTTTTTTAAGTCTAAACAGCTTCATAAAAAAAAATAAGAATTCCTCTCAGTCATGCTCCTTTTGATCCAGCATATGATTGGCTTTCTTAGATTAGACATTAGGAAGAAATTCTTTACTGTGAGGGTGGTCACTGGCACAGGTTGCCCAGAGATGCCGTGGCTGTCCTATCCTTGGAAGTGGTCAAGGCAAGGTTGGATGGGGGTTTGAGGAATCTGGTCTAGGGGATGGTGTCCCTGCCCATGGCAGGAGGGATGGAACTAGATGATCTTTAAGATCCTTTCCAACCCAGGTCTTTCTATGACTCTATGACTCTATCTGGGAAGGCATTTTGATTTCGTTGCTAATGCAGGGTGCTTCAGAAAAGAGATTTCACCTCAAATGCCGACTGTCACTATTTTTCATGGGCGTACTGAGAACACGAAAACTCTTCAATTCCTGTCTAGAAGGATACCCACGTACCCCGTAAACGCAATGATTCCCAAGTTCATAATTTTATTACATGCTGGCAGATAAATAATCAGAATATGTTGTCCTCTCTTTTACATAACTCCAGAGAGTACAGGTGGTATCCACATGGCATGGCTCATTTTAACCTGTGCCAAAATTCTCAACTACTGGATAAGTTCCCATGATGAAAAGAGAATAATGCATGAGCCAAGGCTTCTATATAGAGGACTGTCATGAAGTATGAAAGTGGCAATCACAACCATTATGTGGTGAGTTTATGGATGTTCATAGAAACAAAATCAGGAAGAAGTGGGAAGGACTTAAAACTAGACAGAGTCAAGGAAATATATTAAAAAAAAAAAAAAAAAAAGAAAAAGAAGAAGAAACAAAACCCAAACCAAAACATAAAATGTTCTATTGGGTTTCCATGATATGGTTTTGGTAGCGGTGAGGATACAGAGGTGGCATCTGTGAGAAGCAGCCAGAAGTTTCCACCATGCCTGATGAAGCCAATGCCAGACTGCTCCAAGAAGGAAAATCAGCTAGCCAAGGTTGAACCCATCAGTGATGGCAGAAGCACTGCTGGGATAACATATTAAAGAAGGGATGAAAAAAACCCTGTGCAACAGCAACTACAACTGCAACTGAAGAAAGGAGTGAGAAAAGATGAGAGAAATGCCTCTGCAGACAACAAGCTCAGTGAAGAAACAGGGGAGGAGGCACTCCAGGCACTGAAGCAGATTCCTCTGCAGGCCCTGGTGCAGACCATGGTGAGGCAGGCTGTGCCTTTGCAGTTCATGGAGGTCCATGGTGGAGCAGATATCCTCCTGCAGCCCATGCAGGACTCCACACCAGAGCAATCAGTGCCCAAAGGACTCTGTGACATCATGGGAAGTCCGTGCTGGAGCAGGGTCCTGATAGGACCTGGATCCTTGTAGAAAAAGGAACCCATGCTGGAGCAGGTTTGCTGCAGAACTTGTGACCACATGAGTGAACCACACTGGAGCAGTCTGTTGCTGGGTGAAACTGAGCTACGATGAAGAGTGAGGCAGCACTAGGTGATGGGAGGACAGGATATCAAGAGTGTTTCCAGTGTATTTCTGATGGGCTTTGACTTGACTGTAAGGAAGTCTTGAAATTTACAGAACAAGAATTTGAGGGTAAAAAATACAAATTCCTATTCTTACTGGTGGGCTCTCTTCTCTTACTGCTTGCTCCTGTAGTAGCTTTATTGGAATCCTGTCTTCTAGTTTAGGATCCATATCAGCAATTATTTTGTCTGTTTCCTAAAACAGCTTGGCTCTTCCATATGTATTTAATGGTCCCCAAAATGCTTAGCCTTATAATTCTTTATGAAGGACTTGTTTCTTAAAGAAGTATTGTTTTAATATGCTGTTATTCTTTTATTAACACCAGTGAAACAGATTTCAGCTATAATTCTCACTTATACATCCTAGCATGCTAAATCACTTTTCTTGCTCTTCACTGATTCCAATTTGTTGATAGTCTTCCTTCCTCCATTTTATTTAGTATTTACATCAGAATAGGCACCCTGTATTGCTTTTGGAGAGAGAAACGACTCTAAAAGTTTCTATTTCTTTGCAATTACTATTAAGGCTATCTAGGATAATTAGCTCAAAATTGTTGTCTGCATTTGGTCAGAATTAATCTACATTACATTGCTGAATTCTTGATTAACTTCTGAGTGTCTAATGTTTTTGGAAACTGTGAGGATAACATTTCAAGTAAGTAAGACTCTAGGTTCGTAATTTTGGGTTTAAGTTCATAAATTAATGTTTCACTTAGGCAGTCCCTGTATCCTTTTTCAGATATATCCTGTGGTACTTTTTGAATATCCCATTTATCTACTTTTTAGATATGCATCTGAATGCATTCAGTAATTTGCCTCTAAACTTTGCTGCTGTAATAAGAAATGGACTGAAAGTTAGTTGCTTCCCTCATCAGATCCCAGCCCTTTACTGCATTTAATCCTGACACATGAGTAGTCCCATCCAAATCAATTCTCAGATTCACACATACTTAAATACTTTATTTGAACAAGGAGTAAAAAGTGAATGTTTCCATGTCTTCCCTATCATTATGATCACACTATTTATAGCTACATTTTCCAAACTCACTCAAGTGTACAAAAACCGAGCCCTTATACTTTCAGCTAATTGCTTCTTCACCTGATTTATGGCTACATCTGCATATTTGATCACAAAAGCTTATTAATATAAAGTAGCAGTTGCAGTATTTAAAGTGTAGATATTATAATAATATGTATTACTTTGTTATCTTTATTTTAAAAATAGATTTGAAAATATAGGTTAATAAATATTAAAAGGCTTTTGTGGAGCTTTTCAAACTGGAAAAATTTTATATGTATTTCTTGTTTGGAACAGTTATGTGAATTCATATAGCTCTCATTTGAACTGCTGGGGTTTTTAAGTAGTCACCGTATTTACAAATTAGTCAAGCAAGTTGTCACAAGAGCAGCTGATTTTAAGAAACTGAAGCCAACAGAAGGCAAGAGATTGTAAAAAAAAAACCAAACAAAAAAACCCCAAAACCAAACCAAACCAAAAAAGAGCTGTTTCTGTAATAACAACTTCATTTCTGCAATATCTTCAGGATACACACAGACAAGAAAAAAAGAAAATAAAACAATAACTTTCAATAACTTGGAAACTTGAACTTGCAGGAAAATAATCTGACAGATATATGAAACAAATTAGTTCAGACTTGAAGTCTAACTAATATGAGTTACATTGTTTGCAGTGTTCAAAGGAACCATTTCAAGTGCTCAGTAAAATTCACTGAAAGAGTTTTATTGAGAATGAAGACTATTCAGCTAGGAAAGCAAATTAGTCTCAATTGTAATCAGTTAAGGATCAAGCTGAGTCATGATCAAAGAGCATCAATTACCTTACAGATATATTTCTCTGGTAAAATTCAAGAAAATCATTAGGGCTTGCTTCATGTCTCTTCTAATAAGGTATAGCAAAATTAAAGTGTCAATTAATTAACAATGTAATATTCACATTCCTCTATTGTGAAACAAAAGCAGAGCTCCAGGAAATGATTGCTAAGTGCATGAATACTTTATTTGTAAATATCTCATTCAAGATTGTCTCCAGTTATAATATTTTCCCATCATATTGAAATGGCTAATTGTATACATGGCTGTCACAGTTCCGAATCTTGCAGTGGCTTGAAGAGGAATATTTCCTCCCTTTTTCTTGAAGTTCTCTGAAGGATATCGGCAACTTGTAGTCTCAAAAGTTAATTCCTATCAGTACACACACCTGCCCACAAGAGCCTAGACCACTGTGACTCTAAATGAAGGAATCCATGGTTCCTGGATGAAATAGCAAAATATAAGTCTTTAAAGCAAAAATTTCTTTTGTTCAACATGTTATACTTTCTTCTAAAATCCTTCTTTCTATCCCAGAGGTTTCAGTGGTTGGAACAACTTAAGTGTATCCATCTAAGGTTTGGCTTCTAGTCCTGTAGGCAGGTCTTTGTCTTCTTAATCAGCTTCCAAGTTGTCGAACTGCAAAGTTGCATTTAGCTCCTATGTCCCCAGCAATATCCTACTTCTGAGAAGACCTGATTGTGCACCAGGATGACATACATGTTAGGGTCTGCAGGAAGAAATGGCAGTCATAAACAGCAAAAGGGTGTCATGACATGCTGCAGCCAGGTCCCTCTTCAGTAGAAGTCTCCAGGAGTACATAAGTGCTTTAAATTTTTCCATTTTGTTGCTTGCCCTCCCTGTTCTGATCTTCAAAAGTATTTTAAAGGTGAAAGTATCTCAAGGTCCCTCACCAAAGGCTCTTAAAAACACTGATCAATCACAGCATACAAGTGAAGGTCCTCAAATTAGGGTGAAATTGTAGAGAAAAGAACAAATAAGGGTCAAAATAAATGGCAATTTTTTAGAGGGAAGGGAGGGTACAGAAACAGATGACTGTGCCCAGGAACTGTGTTGTGGCCTGTCCTTTTTAGGCTTCTGGTATGTGATACTGTAAGGAGACTGAGCAAGAAAACAAATTTTTTTTGACTACTTATTCATGAGGCAATAAAGACAAATGCTGTCTGAAAATTGCAAAAAGACCTTCCAACATTCTTCAAGAAAATGGCATATTAAGTTCCGTTTAGATAAAAGTAATGCCATGCACTTGAAGATGAACTGTCCAAAATTTACGCACATTATAATGTGCTCCGTTAAAACACAGGGAAGAGATTTCAGGATTATAATGGATAGTTCAATGAAAATGAAAATTCTTGATAGCAGTTGAAAAAAGGAATAAGTGAACAGAAAGTATTTCTGTCTTGAGAGAGCTGTACTGCAACAGGAAATAATACAGGGAAGAAAAAGATGACCAAAACTGTGATGTGACTTTCTGAGACAATGAAACTTTTCAGTCTGGAAAAAGTAAAATAAGGGGGTGGAGTATGATAGAGATTCTTAAAATGTGAATGGAATGGAAAAGGTGAAAAGAGGGAAGGGGATTTCTTAATATCTAGGGCACAAAATGAAACTAGTATCTGTCTGAAAAGAAAATGAAAAAAAATCTTTCTTTGCATAATGCATGCTTAGGCTGCAAGAGAAGCTGTGGTTGTTGAAAACTTAGATGAGTTCAGTTAGTGATTGAAGAATTTAGTGGAGGAAAAGTCAGTAATATGACAGTTACGAGAGTGAGTATCTGATCCTCTTATCTCCAAAGTCCCCAAAATCTAGGAGATTATTCATTGTCATTACATGCATGAAACTGGCATGATTACTTAGAACACCATCTTGCCTGAGCTTATAAGTGTTTGGGGATCATCTTACTGTCACTTTAGACACATGAGACCAGGTTAGACAGACATAGTTGTCTGTCAGAATATGTCTGATACTGTGTCCATCTGCTCCAACTGATTGCTAGGTTGATTGCTGTACTACCACTATAACTGTAAAGCCAGATAAGAACACTTAATATTTCAAAACATTGAGCTAACTAAACAAATGACAGAACATGCTGTCAACTGCCAGAAAGTACTGCAATAATTAATACTTCCCTCTGTCCCTCTGTTAGGATGGAGTAAATTTTCTTCATAGTAGGTAGTGTGAGGCTGTGTTTTGGATTTGTGGTGAAAATAGCATTGATAATTCAGGGGTGTTTTAGTTGTTGCTGGTGAGTGCTTATACAGAGTCAAGGTTTTTTTCTGCTTCTCACACCATTCCACCAGTGAGTAGGCTGTGGGGTGCACAAGAAGCTGGAAGGAGACACAGGTGGGACAGCTGATCTGAACTGACTGAAGGGATATGCCATAATATATGGTGGCATGCTTAACATATAAAGCTGGAGGAAAAAGAAGGGAGGACATTCGGAGTGATGATGGATGTTTGTCTTCCCAAGTAACTGTTACATGTGATGGAGCTCTGCTCTCCTGGAGAAGGCTGAGCACCTGCTTGTCAATGGGAAGTACTGAATGAATTCCTCATTCTGCTTTGCTTGTGTACATGGCTTTTGCTTTACCTATTAAACTGTCTTTACCTCAACCCATGAATTTTCTCACTTTTACTCTTCAAATTTTTCCCCCATACTACCAGAGAAAGTGAGTGAGCAGCTGTGTGGTGCTTAGATACCACCTGGGATTAAACCAAAATAGTCCTTTTTGGCACCCAATGTGGAGCTTGAAGGGTTCAAGACAATGACAGATTTGATTGGAATTTACTAGATTGAATTTATGGCTATTATTGCTGTTTAACTATTAATTGACAGGCTCCTACGCTTTCTATGCAGCTTGCTTGCTTTACTACATATTAAGAGTCTAGCATTCATTAATGGCTGCTTTTTGATTTTGCTGCTTCCTGTAGTGTTGTGCTGCTTATCATCTTACTTTGCTGCGCCTGGGAGCAGTTTGATAACAGTAATGGTGCTGCACCTGGGCTGGCAGATGGCAAGAGTATCTTTGCTGGTTTTGTGTGCAAGGTAAGTGCATTTTAGAGAAGGTATACCTCAAAGCATCTGTGGATAAGTCCTTGCTGCAGCAAGTACACCTTGAAGGGTTAATGCTGTTATGCTGGAGCACCTCAGAACGTGCGGTCATGGATAAGCCCACAACAGACAGTACGCCCCAGGAGGGGCTGCAGCCATGGGTAAAGCCATGCTGGAGAATACATATCTCTGAAGGCACTGTGGCCCATGGGTGAGGCCACACTGGAAGAGGTTCACCCAGAGTGGCTGTGGCTGTGGCTGTGGCTGTGGCTGTGGCTGTGGCTGTGGTTGTGGCTGTGGCTGTGGCTGTGGATGAACCTATGCTGCAACAGGTATACTTCTGAAGAAATTTTGGCTCTTAAATAAGGCTTCACTTGAAGCAGGTACACCCCTAAGCAAATGAAGCCTGTGGGTAAGTCCAAGCTGGAGCAGGGGTAAGGGGAGGAGATCTTTGCAATGTTAAATTCACAGTCTCATCCAAAGAGATCAGGGGTAGAGAGTGCAATCAAAATGTGGATAGGCCAGAAATAAAGAAAAAATTTAGTTGTATCCTTATATTCATTGTTTTCATTAGTTTGTCTTAGATATCCTACTGCTCACTGTGGTAATTGCTATGAATCTCATATTTTCTTTCCTTCTCTTCTATTACACAGATATCTTAGGCACCTAAGGGGGCTGAAAATTTTGTTTCAGGAGCTAAACACTTTTATACGTATATGCATGGAAATATTTCGGGTTGTAATTCTAAATTTTCTTTGCAGATCTATGCCTAGAATTTATTTACGCAAGACCTAGAATACTTGTATATTAACTACCGGTGTATTTATTCTTCCACTAACACTTGGCAGCTTCTTTTTTGTTTGTTTTGGTACTGGTGTTCCTAGATAAAATATAAAAGCTAGGGTCTTACAGCTCCTTTTAAATTACATCACTGCTCTACTTAGAAAATGCAAAAAATAAAAATCTTATGATGCCTTCTATTAATCAAAGAATTTGCTTGAAAATTGCCAACATGTCCTGTTAAAACAGTGAAACCACTTCAGTCTCTAAGTAATGTGGTTTTTGTTCAATAGTGCTGCAGAGCCACAACTCAGATTCTGATTATGCCTCATTTCTGTTTCTATTTTGAATGAATAGTTAGCTTCAGAAAGTTAATGTCATGTAGGTTACTTGCCAGTTAATGGCAAGAAAAGCTTAGCCATCTTTTACTCAGGCTCATTTAACTTTTTGAGCCTAAGGATTTGCTCAAGGCTGCAAAATAAGCCGTGGTAGCCAATTACTCAAGTTAAGTGGAGGCTGAGAATGCATCATTTACTTTTTAGCCCTGCTGTCTCTCAGAGGTGGTACAAAGGGTGCTGCCTGCCAAGGGATAATAAATAAGGAGGGTGAAGTAAAGACAAACTAGGTCGTCCTGTGGCCAGCTTGAGATCTGAACCTATTCATATATGGGAAGCTTTTTAAAAAGACAGATATTTGGGTAACCAATAACTGTTGACTTAGTTTCCGAAAGGGATGGCCTAATTTCAGGGGTTGAATACAGTGTCACTGTAAGAAGCATTTGAATTTATCATATATGAACTTCAGTATTGCAAGGTATTGGGAAAATAAGGAAAAGGGAAGGAATTAAGTCAATTCATGTGATTTTTGCAAATATGTTAATTTTTTAATTATTTTCATTTTTGTAATAAAAATCTTTTTAGCCAAAAAAATTAATCAAATTTTATACTGCATACAGAAGCACATTTAAGCACAGGAAATTTAGTAAAAATAATGTAATATTTTTAGAAAAATTAGTTGCAGATCTTTAGAAAATTATATAAGTACTTGACAAGGTTACAAATCCTAAAAATAACACACAGTAGGCTGTTATAAAGAATGAGAGAACAGCCACAGTATTGTTAACAAATATATATAAAAAAAGGTAGAATTAATATTTTGTATGCAAACATACCTCAGTGTATAAAAGTTTTTTTGACTTGATAACAATGCAAGTTCAAAGTTTTTTCATTGTAGTTATGCCCTTGTTTGACTTTATAAATTGATAAACAGATTTCAGAGAAGGCTCTGATATATTCATAAATGTGAATGGTACTTATGGTACTTGAGACTTCTGCAGATTTATATGTCCACAAAACTGGAAACAAATCTAGAAAGTTATGCCAAAGTAAATAAAGAGCTGTCTAAATTGTCTTTCTGTTTGGCTGACAACAAAATGTTAATCTGTTTTGTCCCTTACTCCACAATCAGTTATATAGTCCTTTGTTGCATTCAAATTACTTAATGAGAATAGTCACAACGGGCATTAGATGACGGAGAATGCCAAATATTTGGCTGTTTTTACTGGGTCTGTAAAAGTTTATGTTCTCCCAACTCTTTCCGTTTCTGGCAGGAAAAAAAAAAATACTATGGAAAGTAATGTAATTAAAGACCAAAACAGATAGTATCTGTGCTGAAAAAAATTATTCTTAGAGTCCTAGAGTACAGATTAATTCTTCTTCATACAGGAGACACTATTCCAGTAAACATGCATGCATAAAATTAAATGCTGCACATGTTGACTCAGCTGGCCAGCCAGAAGAAGAGGCAAAAGCTGTCTAATAAATCTTGATCCTGGTTAGAAAATGCTGGCAGGAATAATTTCTAAGCACTTCAGTCAAGAATGTGAGTTTGAGAATCCTCTTCACAGACATCTGGGGCCACCCAGAATTCCTGACATTCAGTATTTTGGTCTGTTCTTTTGCAGATTCAGCGTATTTCTTGCAGCTATCTTTCCAGCCTGTGGAGGTTGGTGGCTGTCCCCCCATCCTGCTATGAGAGGAGAGGTTTGGCACATCCCAGTAGTCTTTGGGACAAAGCTTGCCATTGGAAACTATACTGCAAGATATAAACATTTAGTTTATTCATTTGCAGTATAGCCTGAGTTCTGTCTGTTTTCTTAAGAAGATGTCTACTTGCTTTTGTTTGGCGTTTTGAACTCTGTGCCAGATGGGTTGCAAAGACTGACCCTTTGCTGCAATTGAAAATGCTCAAAAAGAGAAGTTTATGTAGAGTAATATAGGGCAGTGAACAAGTATGGCAAAGGTAGAAAAGTGGCATCACATGGCGTGAGAGAAGAAACAGTGCAGGCAGAAAAAACTGAGAGGCTTTGCTGATAGACGGTGCTTTTGCAGGGACACAAAAAAATGGCCCACAGCCCAGTTTTCCTGTCCCACTATTGCTGCTTTTTGTTGTAACAAAGGGAAGCTCACCCTACATCCTCTGTGTGCAAAATAAATTCAGTTAATCTGGCCCTATTAGTAGGAAATTCAGATTGTAAACTGCCCAGGAACTGTGTGTTTGACCTCTTGCAGGCTCACTTGATGTGATCCCAAACTCAAGAAGAAGCTGTATAGCTGTGGGTACAGCAGAGATAAGATACCCTGACAAAATGCACCAGTGTGATATCAAATGAGCTTGGAGTACAAGCAAAGCATCTGTAGCCAAAAGTACATTCTCTTTGCCTGCCAAGTAATCATGAACAGTATGATACCACAGAAAGGAAGAAACAGCCTGGTTTTGGCATTAAAAACACAAAACAAAGTGCTTAATAGAACTATTATAGTTTATGTAGGATGTGGCAGTTTTCATGCCAATGATTCCTGTCTTTCTATTGGAAATAGAAGCTCAGTAGCTGGAAGGTCAGGGACTGTAGTTAGTCTCTGCATTCTCTAGTAGCCATGCTTGACAGTGATCTACTTAGTATTATCAAAGCCACGTATAAGACTATTAAGAAACCTGTTGTTGAATCAGTTACAAGAAAATGTTTGTTTTTTTTTTTTTTTTTTTTTTCTGGGCTCCTTTGTGATAAATAGAGGGTATGCTGCAGAGATGGAAAGCAGCTCTTTTCTGATATATAGATATTTTGTGCAACTAACATACTGTCCTGATAGTTCTGAAAAGGGCACCATCCAAATCATTCATGTTATGAAGAAACAAGGACTTTATTTTTGCAGTTGTCATCAAGTGCAATGCTGACAGTCAGCTGTCAACTGATATAAATAACATTGGGTTATTTTTCTTCATGTATATCCAAGCTAACCTTGATGACTGATGTTACCTATTTGGACTTGTGCAAAGCATTTGACACTGTTCTGTATGACATCCTTGTGTCTGGACTGGAGAGACATGGACCACTTCATGGATAATAAATTGGCTGGATAGTTGCACTCAATGAGTTGAGGTCAACAGCTCAATGTCCAAGTGGAGAGCACTGACAAGTGGCATTCCTCAGGTGTCAGTATTGGGTCAGTATTGGGGTTGGTGCTGTTTAGCATCTTTGTCAGCAACATGGGCAGTGGGATTGAGTGCACCACCAGCAAGTTTGTCAATGACACCAAGTTGTGTGGTGCAGTCAACACGCTGGAGAGAAGAGTTGCCAACCAAAGGTAACTTGGCAAGCTCCAGAGATGGGGCAAGGCCAACCTACTGAAGTTCAACAAGGCGAAGTGTAAGGTCCTGCACCTGCGGTGGGGCAATCCGAATCACAACTACAGGGTGAGCAGAGAAAGGATTGAGAGCAGCCCTGAGGGAGAATTCAGAGCTGTTGACTGACAAGAAGTGCAATGTGACCCGGCAGTGTGCACTTGCAGGCCAGAAAGCCCAGCGTGGTATTCTGGGCTGCATCAAGAAGAGCATGGCAAGCAGGTTGATGTAGGTGAAGCTGCCTCTCTACTCTGCTCTGGTGAGACCCCACCTAGAGTGGTGTGTTCAGCTGTCAGGCCCCCAATGTGGACCTGCTTGTGCAAGTAGAGGGAAGGACCATGAAGATGATCATAAGCTGGAGCATCTCTTCTGTGAAAACAGGCTGAGATAGCTATGGTTGTTAAGCCTGGAGAATAGAAGGCTCAGGAGAGTTAAGATAGCTGTCCACAATATTTTAAGAACCTGAGTTGTTAAAAAAGGTTCCTCAGAAGGTATTACAAAAGCATGTGTAAATGGAAAAAGAAATTATTAAAACAATGAGAAAGCTTTTTATATAGTGCTAAGTATAGCTCAATCATCAGTCTGCCACCTCCAATATCATCAGACTATTTTGGTGTAAATCATCATACAGCTCAACTCAGCCTACAGTTTTATGCCACATGAGGAAGCAGTCCAATCTTGGAATCGGTGATTTTCATTTAATCTGTGTGGACCTTTATATATAAGGTCTTTCTACTCATGCTTTTGTTTTCCTTTGAGCAGAGAAATGATATATATGTGAAAGGCAATTATCATGCTCTGGTGAATTCCTTCTTTTCATCACCATCCTCCCAAAGCACTTAATTTCTGGAGGAGTACAGTATGCCCCTACTCCATTTCTTACTCCTGAATGAAATATAAAATATGAATACACTGTTTTTCTGGTCTGAAATACCATGCATGGTATAAAGTCTCAGTTAATATTAGTGCTGAATAGAGTTTTGCACTAACTTTCAACTGAAACTAGGAAATACTTCCAATCAGTGATTCCCTTAGAGAAGAGAAGGTGGAAAATTGGTTTTATAAGCATACAACAAATTGAAATGAGTCCTTCAATGTTTTCCCTGTTAATTTAGTCTGTGAAGAGCCTGCAGTTGATAGAAAATTTTCCCATTATTTTTGTATTACTCATATTCCCTTAATATTCATTAGGTCACCTTCTATGAAGCCTTAAAATGACTACCAGTAATTTATTGCCATGTAGGCAATATTAATCAAATGTTCACAACATGTTCTTGTGTTTTAAGTGTGCCTCTTTCAGAAAGAAGTAGAACCCTATGTATACCTACTTACGTTCAACTTTAGAAGTGAGATATTCACAAGTCGTAAGGGAGAGAAGTAGCTTGCAAAAACAAGATAGGGATTTTCACAACGACATTCAGAGATAATGGTATTTCCTATGCTATTGCCAAAGCTCTTCAAACAATTGTTTTGATTTCAGGATTAGGAAATTTGTTTTCCTCCCTGGAAAGAACGTAAAAGTAGCAAAATAGTACAGAAGGTAAGCAGCTGAAGCCTCTCTAGTTCTGTTAAATGTTTTTTAAACCATATTATTAGTTATAAGCAAAATATGAATGTTAAGTAGGAAAGATTTAAAGAAAACCCCAAACAACCAAAAACCCACGAAACCATTGATGGTGAGGGGCTGATCGCAGACCATTCTCACTCAGCAAACTAAATTCTAGTTTATCATGATGATAGCATAAAGATTTATTCTGAAGTTGGCAGGTTGGTGTAATCCAGGCTCACTAGTTGTTGAATGTCTAGAAAACTGAGTAAGTTCAGTCTTCTCTTGACAGCCACAGGTGCGCTCCTTAATTTTCAGGATGAGTTTTTTATCTGGCAACTGAATAATGGCTCCATCAAGTGGCAGAACTGCTTCATTGCATATTTCTGCCGCCACTAGTTGTGAAAAAGTTTGCTTCTTCATTTTTGGTTAGAGATGTGGCTCCTCTTGTGAACAGTGAACTCTGCCAACAGCTTTCACAGGATAGTTATTCAGAGATGAAAGGTTCATTACCACTAAAAAGGTCAACATTCATGGCATGAAGCCAAGTGATTTAGAGGAGGATAAGAAGATCTCAGATGCCCCTGAGGAAAAGGTCAGAGGTTAGATAAAGTATAGGTCTTTCGTTATTTTTTCCTGAGATCTAGAGAAACAGTTCAGGTTTATGTTAGCATTGGATATTGGATGATCTGTTACCTCATACAGCTCATTAACTTCAAAAGGTCTCTTTTGGCTGAAAAGAAAGGAAACAACAGAATTTTAGGTATTACAAGGAAAAAATGTCTTTATGTTGTTTAAGTAACCTTAAAGGCTTTTTTCCTTTTTTCTTCTGCAACTATAAAAACTGTATATAAGTGAATATAATGATTATATTATTTGTTTAGCTTGCACAGTGTTTTTATGATACTTTATTAACTAATTGCCTGCCATGCCAAGAAAATATAGTTGCATATCTTAAGGTGGAGATATAGTCAAATATAACTCATGGAAAGCTAGGATTTGCAGACTTTGGATTTCAAAGTTTCAGGGCATTACTACCTCTACAGGCAAATAAGTTGAAGGGTCTGGACTCTCTCTGTGCCAGCCAGAAAGTTGCTCTGACTTACTTAGGCCATAACCCATCTGCATGTCCAAGTCCTTTTCCACCAAGCAGCTTTCCAGCCACGCAAGTCTATAGTATTGTATGGGGTTATTGTGAGCCAAGTGCAGGAGCAGGCACTTTGCCTTGTTGAACCTCATACCATTGGTCACAGCCCATCTAATCCAGCCTGTCCAGATCCCTCTGCAAAGCCATCCTACCCTCTAGTAGATCAACAGTCCTGCACAACTTTGATTCATCTGCAAACTTACTGAGGGTATACTCAGTCCCTTCATTGAGATTGTCAGTGAACATATTAAGACTGGCCCCAGTACCAAGCCCTGAGGGATGTCACCAGTGACCAGTTGCCAACTAGATGTGATACCATTCCTCTGTAGGCTCAGGCATCCAGCCAGGTTTTTACCCAGCAAAGAATATACCTATCCCATGAGTAGCCAGTTTCTCCAGGAGAATACTGTGTGAGATGGTTTCAAATGCTTTATTGAAGTCCAAAGAGACAATGTCCATTGCCTTTCCCTCATCAATCAGGACCTCCTGGACTGTTTCCCCTCTGCAGACATCTGGTAGGTTGAAGTCCCCCACAAGAACAAGGGCTAGCGATTTGAAACTTTTCCCAGTTGTTTGAAGAACGAGTCCAGTTAAAAGAGTTACTCGCATGAACTGCACCACTCATAACATCATTTCCCAGGGAGGAACATTCCCATTCTGTCTCATGAAAGACCTCGTTTTTCACTAATAATAGTATGTCATATTGGAATCATACAGAAATCTGGGTTGGAGAGGGCCTCTAGAGATCATGTGGTTCAACTCATAAATCACTTCTCCAGTACTCTAAAATCAGATCCATTTCATCTACAGATCTTCCTGTGGTTTACAGGAATCTCCAGACAGTCAAGCTGTTCTTTAATGTGAAGCACAAACACTCTTCTACTTTTTCTTCCTTGAATAGCCTGCAACACTTGAATCACGTGAGCTATCTCACCAAATTTCTGTACTTCCAGAGATACCATAATTCTGAAACTGCACATGGTGATTTCATTTCTTGTTGTTTCTCAGAATGTGAATACTGGCATATGGGCACTTATGTTAGATATATCGTATTTCCCTTGTCTTTTAGGGGAGTGTGGGAAGAACACTCACAGCACTTTCAGCTTGTCCCTCGGTTAGTTTGTCTTCAAAATAATATAGCTTAAAGCTACTTCAATAATTTAGTTTTAGCCTACTAACAAAGTTCTCATTGCCCGTATTTGATAAGTGTATCCCATCTCTCTGCAGTAACCCACAGTCTGTGTAGAGTATATCCATGGCAATGAAGGCCAAAATCCTGCTGGCAACACCAACTATACAGCCAGACATGGGTATGTGTGATATGCCTGTTTCTGCTAGCCTTTCCTTCTGACTGGCAGCATTGAGTAGAAAGCAACCTGAGAGACTGTTCCCCCTTGACTTCAGCCCCTAGGTCTCTGTAGTCCTGTTTGATTATGCAGGTAGTTTTTTGTTCAAAAAGCAACTGGATCCAGTGTAATGAAAGAACACATGTAATGAAAAACACATCATTATTTGACAAACTCAAAAGTAAAAAAGTTGATGACTTCCTGTGCATTCATGTGAATAAATCCATAGCCATTTTTTGAAAATATTATTTGAGTTATTGTTTTCTAGTGACAGTCTGTTCTATCAGAATTTTAAAGAGTGTATATAAAAAAAATTAGGTTAAAAAAAACCCATAGAATGAAATTTTCTCTCAAAAAAAGAAAGCAAAAAGATTTTTCGTCATTGTTGCACATTATTATTGTGACTGCATCAAAGGCAGGAACTTGAGATGCTACCTTCATGAATCACCTGTTCTTTTCAATATTTTTTTTTTCTTTAAGAAGAAAATGTAACTTTTTATTTTTTCAGTCACTATGAATGAATGTCAACTATTTGATGATGAAACTTTCTTTGAATATGACAACAGAGTATTCAGTAGCTTAATTATAAGTATATGCTATCATTTTAGGCACTGGATGCCTAGCATCCAGCTGGAGGTCCAGAAGGATGAAAGTTTCCCGTAAATCATGTGTTGTACCTGAAGGCTTCAAATAGAGGTTATGGATAACTGGATCATGCTCACATTCAGGTGATGAAATCATATGTGCTTCAATACTTCCACCTTCATATATATTCATGAGGAATAAAGAAAATTTTTAAAATACATGAGGTTTTGCTTTAATCCGTTGACTCCAATTGCTAGGTTTTTATGAACAGCATCATAGTCATTAATAGTAGCAGCACTATAATTTTATTCCTGAAACTTGATCCTGTCAGTCTATGTAAGTTCTTTTTATTATATTTTCCTAATTTTTTCTGTGATTTTTGTACTTTAAAATCAGTGAAAACTGATACTAAGAATTAAAAACTGTACTGATATTTGTGGTTTGATACATGTGGCAGCATCAGATATTTTTCTTTATTGACTCCACCATAATCAGTACACAGCATTGCTATAAAGTTAAAAGATATTGCCATATTCCAGAAGGTGTCAGCAGAGTATTAGAAAATAAGACATGAGAATGCTGCTTAAAACCTATGGTATTAACAGATTCCAGTGGTAGAAATGGCTGGTTTACATGGTGGTTTGTACATAGAAAACACTGCCTACAACTATGACTTTCTACTTTTTTATTATTATCATACAGAAATGGGCTTTCAACTGATAAGAAGATATTGAAATACATTTTTCTGAGGAAAAGGCCTCAAATTTAAATGTTACGGCGGAAAAAGGAAAACCTCTGCAAAGATTGCAAGAACACTTTCACTGGGCTGAGGGAGTAACCTGCCAAGTTTAGGGCAAGAGCATGAGAAATTTCTTGCGCAGTTATATTCCACTGGTGAGGTCTTTTATTCATCCCAGAGCCATAGCAAAGCTTGAAAAGGAGTATAGAGATGCAAAGCATTGGATTTATCTTCTTCTATCTCTCTTCCTCTGTAAGTAGCCTGACCCTGTTTCCTCTCAATTCAGTAAATGAACTATTATCTATTCACTCATATGAAGCACATCACATAACACAATGCTACATTTATACATACATATTTTAATATATTATATTATAATACAACAGATAACAAGAATGTTCATTAACTGTACCTATTTAGAGGCTGAATGTGTAATTCTCACTATCCAATACAGCAACTGTATTAAAAATGAGAGCTAGAGGAAGATACAGGCATGTTAGGGTGACCTTGCAAATTTTTGGAGGAGATTCTAATCTAACTCATTACAAAAGTAATGGGACTAAATAGAAAATGGAATGCAGCTGTGTGTCACAGTCATGGGTTGCACTCTGACAAAACTGGTCCGTTAGAGTTTGTCTTTTTTCTCCCCTTCCTAGTCAAGTATATGACTACAGCTTGATCTGTAATGATCAGTAACACTAATGAGAACTCCTTGTACTTTTCTTGACTAAAATGGTAGTGTTTGATAAAATGATAGAAAATACTATATATTAGGTATAAAATGATAGAATATATGCATACATATATAAATATATATAAAATATATTAGGCATAAAATGATAGAAAATATACATATGTGTGAATTGCATTCTTACACATTACGGAGTTTGTATAATGTAACATTGCACAGTATTAATTTCAAAAGCATTTGAGCTTGAAGTTTACTCTGGGGAAAAAGTAGCTTACAATGCTCTTTCAAAGGCTGCAGCATACCTACCTGTTGGAAGTCACTTGTTCTTCATGTCAAGTTCTCTCAAGTTCTGCAAGAAAACAAACAATACAAACAAATAAATAAATGGCCAGGTCTGATGTATGCTGTATCCCTTCCCAGACTCTTTAATACTATTTGAAGAAGCACAAGAAGAATAGTGTCTTCCAGGCAGCCTTCTCACTCCTCAAGGCTGGTGATAGTGGCTATCCTTTATGAAGGACAGGGAAGAGAGGAGGGTTCTTACTCTGTTCTGGCATCACTGAGAAGCTGGTTGGTACTGCTGGTCAGTAGGAACTAGCTCACTGCTATTGCAATACTAGTTCCATCTAAGGGACTTCTAATTGGTGGCACTTTTTTTCTCTTTTTAGACTGGAGCTAATTTTAGTTGTTAAGGTACTTTGCGGTCCAATTTTCAAGCTTTTCTGAGTTATGAAGAGGGGTTACAAATAATTCAAAAAGCAATGAAAATGCAATTCTCATCTTATGTGATTCCAGAAAACTTTATTAATCATAAAAATTTCAGGATTTTGATACAGCCATGTCATAAGGTTATAAGGGGAATTGACTGAAAAAAGGGTAAGCATGGAATGGAATGTAAATGGAAATGTAAACTAAATAATGAACTTTAAAAGATGTGAGGAATAAGATGTGTAGGAGACTGATGCTATGCAATTGGCCCTTTTTTTTTTCAGTTTTAGAATTAAGCCAAAAAAGTTCCATCCAGGCTTGATGAGCCATGTCAATGTTTTGCCTTTCATTGTGTTTGCATGAATTTGGCCATCAGGGATTGTGTTTGCGTATGATCATGCTGAAAAAAAACCCCACAACATGCCAAATACAGTAAACATAAGTATCTGCTTATAAGACTGAAATAAAAATATGATCAGGGTATTTTCAGAGTATTATAATTTAAGGTCCATCTTGCTCTTTCATAAAACGAATGTTTTATGTTCTCTCTTTTTTCAAATATTGCAGGTTTTCTCTGTCATTCCTATCTAGGAAATTTCACAGTGAAGAAAGATCATGTTATGAAAAGTTTCATTGATTGTCATGTATCTTGTGCAACTTCAGAACACTTGTTCAATTCATTTGAATGGGTCAAGACTTTGAAGTTTAAATAAGCTCTAAATGGATGAAAGGATCAAGGATGAATAGCTGTTAATGATGTTTTCAAGTTCCCTCTTTAAGAGACTTCTATGAACAAAAAGAACTACAAAGATTTGCCTTTGAGTGGGTTGCTTCAAGGTCTGTAATTGAAAACAAATGTACAAAATACTGTAGCATTAAATTAGGCATGCATATGAATATATTAAAATACAAGTTTTTGAAACAGGGTCTGTACTGACCAGGTATACCTAAGCTGCAAGTAAATAAATATTTATTTTTCCAATAACATTTATTGCTCATATGCTTTAGATGAGCCAAAGAGGAATTTCTGGGGTTCCATAACAAAGAGGGCTCATCTTGGCAGAGGAAATCAACTGAATTAACTGAATTAATATGTTACTTCATGAAAGTTACAAAACATTTTTTAGAAAAACTCAAAGTTGATAGATTTTAGCAGAGGCTATACATTTATGTTTGGCACTTTAGTAAGTGAACTAAATCAATGAATGAATCAGTTTCATGTAGGCATTCTTCAGACTAGGGTGAAGGAGTTCTACTTAGGGATGATGCTAGAAAGTTTTACTACCTTCAGCATCAGAGCTGCAGAGTTTTCCCTAGTACAATCTGAATTCCAAAGGAGTAACAGTGTGTCAGATGCTGTTGCACAAGATAATCTGCCAGAGGAGTATCTGTAAGGTGGAAGACCAGTAATGACAACAAGTAAAAGGCGACCTGTGAAAAGAAGCAAATACTGGCAGATTTTGGGGAACCTTCCTTCCAGCTACTGAGTAGTCATCACTTCAGCTGGGGTACCCAGAAAGGACAGCAACACTGTGTATTTCTTACTCTGAAACCAAGATTTCTTAGGAAGTAAAATATTCTAACTCTTACAAGGACTTGTGAAGGAGATGGGGGCTAGCTTTCTCTACAGTAACTTATAGAACTTCCATTTTATGTAAGAATGGTTGAGCAAATTCATTAGTTGTCAGTATCGAACTGTATTTAACGTGTTGGGAGATCAAATGGTATGAGTAAGGTTGCCATCTTTTCAAACGGAAACTTGAGCTAGTGTGATCAGTTCTTCAGGTGCTTGCTGTCATTTTTTTCTAAGTATGGATTTTTAAGACCCTAATCTGGCTTTTGTTGCTAACAGAAAATACTGGAAGAAGGGTTAATTACTAGCATGCATACGGAGTCTTCTCTAATAAATGAGCAAATTTTGCGGTGCAAAGAGAAACAGGTGATAAGCCGGACACATAGCAATACATTAAAATTTTGGGAGCATAGGGTTTAGTTTTGATCAGTTTTAAGAAGCTGCAGTTGTATGTCTAGCATTCTTCGTCTGCTTATTTTAGTAACTGATCATTAAGAATTTTCAGAAAGAATATTACAGCTCTATGATTTTCATTCCTGCATGGTGAAATTGACTTATTTTTCTAAATCTTCTGCATTCTATCCCACCTTATTTTGCAACATATTACGTCTTACTGGCAAGATGGTCAACTTTGCCATCTGCTGCAAGCTTCAGATAGACTTAAAATGAGCAGTAATTTTAAAATTCAGTCAGATGAAGGCCAACACAAAGCAGAATTTAGATATCAAGATTTGAGCATTTCATACACCACTATGATACATGTATTTTTAAAATTACTCTTCAGAGATGCACTTGAACTAAAAGAGGAAGTTCACCTGAACGTAAAAGGTCTATAGGACTACTGTGGACCAATATATGCTTAATAACATACAGATGTTGACTAATTCCCTGTCCTACTTCCTTGGATCCTTGACCCAAATGGGCCAGTCGGAATTGATTTTGAAATGAAACCTCTCAGATACATTTGCTCATTTGTCCAATGAGTCTCTTATCTGTTATACTGTCCCTCTAACAAAATGATCCATGCAACCAGCCAGGCTGCAAAGATCAGGAAAAGGAGAAATGAGTACTACTGACTGTTTGGGTAAAAGACCACTCCGCTCTTTTGGCACTTGTATGTCTGGATTACGTTCAACATTTCTGGTCATTGCGCACACCCCAAGATGGAATACTTGACTCTTCAGAGCACAAACTGTAACAGCCTTACCATGCTGTTGTAGCAATATGAACTAAACAGGCTTAAAAAGTGGTTTGCAATACTGCTTATTTTCTGGAACAATTTTCTGGAACGGTTTTGCAGCATGCCTGGCAAAACTGCTAGTCCAAAATGGGCATGGGTATAGGGCATAACAAAAGGTATTTCCAGTTGGCAGTATGAGTGGAGCCATTCTATTTTAAGGAGGAGATAAAGTTTATTAACATGCTGGGGAGAGGCATGTTATGCCAGATCACATACCCTCAAAGGCAACAGATAGAAACTGGGCCATTTTCTTTATTGACATAGATAACATCTGAGCAGCTATGTTATTCTACAAAACAATAGAAAAAGCTCATGAACAAGAAACATGGACCAGCTCACACAAGCATTGCTTTAAATTGTATCCCTCCATGTCAGAATTCTCTTGGGAAGGACTTGGTGGAGTGATCCAAAAGCATCAGAGATACTGAAGCAATACTGGAGTGGTATAGGGCTCAAGCTCCTTCCTTAGTTTACCTGTATTTAAAGAATATTCAGGATTCTTTGAGAGCTTGGAATTCCACTGGCACCCAAAGATCATTTTTAAGGGAAGTGTATTTCACAATATTAAAACATGTGAAGCTTGGCAGAAACTTGATGTGGGTTTGTTTTTTTGTTTGGGTTGGTTTGTTTTTTTTTCTTCCTGTAAACAACGAACAATGACTTTTGATTTCAATACTGTGAAAGAAACCAAAACAGACAGATTTATTATCTCCCTTCCCCTGAAGGAAATTGATGGTTTAAGTGTAACCAATCAAACCGCTAATCAGACCATAAACCCCATATAAAATTAGTAGTTGGATTGCTAATAGCTGCAGGTGGAAGGGTAAATAGTCTTTTCCTGATCTACAGGGCTCCTGTCAGTCTAATCTTGGCCCTGTCATAAAAGCAAAACAGTAGAATTAGCTACTGGGCTAGAATTGGGTCCAGCTTTTCTCTGTATTACATGTTTACTGTATCTGTTGTTTGCTGCTACGGATTTTTTGCCAACTTTTCTCTCTATGCCCTTTAGTACAAAATGAGAGACTATGTTCATCTGTGATTAGTGTTGCTTTTATCATTGCTCTAGGTACAATCTTTATCTTCCTTAAAGTTCCTTGACCAGCTAAAAATCCTGCTTCTAATGAAGTAATCCAATATACCTCTCCAAACTGTGGGACTAATTCAGCATCTCCCAAAAAAGACGCACAGACAGAGGTACACATGGGATCAGCAATTAGGTACTTTGGACAGTAGTATTATATATAGGGTATATAATACTTCCTTCTTGTTCTTCACCTTGTTAGCTATTCATTACCAGAGGAAGAACATGTAGGCATTTAATTAAATTATATTCAAATGCAAACTGCAAGTTTTAAAACCTGATGAATAACTTCCTAATGCTAGAACCTGTTGTAGTTACATACTGGCTGAATTCAAGCTCATCCTTGGAGCACATCAATATGAAGAGACAAGACATTCTTTCGAGAGCAGACTTTGGCCTCTTCAGGAATCTGCTTAGTAAGGTTCCATGGGATATAGCCCTAGAAGGCAGGGAGGCCTATGACTCTTGTTTGATATTCAAGGATCACCTGCTGCAAGCTCAGGAGTGTTGCATCCCAAATAGAAGGAAGTGCGGCAGGACGGACAGGAGACCTCCTTGGATGGATAAGGAGCTGCTGAGGGAAATCCAAAGGAAAAAAGAGGCTTATAAAAGGTGGAAGCAAGGACAGGCAGCGTGGGAAGAATACAAGCATGTTGTCCGGGAAGCTAGGAACCAGGTTAAGAAAGCTAAGGCCCACTTAGAATTCAACTTGGCTAGGGATGTGAAAGATAACAGGAAGGGATTCCATAGGTACATTGCAAATAAAAGACAGACTAGGGACAACATGGGTCTCCTCCAGAAGCTATCGGGAGAACAAGCTACAATGGATTTGGAGAAGGCTGAGGTTCATAATGACTTCTTTGCCTCAGTCTTCACTGGTAAATGATCCGACCACATCACCCAAGTCTTGGAAGGCAGATGTAGACACTGTGAGAATGAAGATCTTGGGCCCCCTGTGGGAGAGGATCTGGTTCAAGACCATCTTAAGAACATGAACGTACACAAGTCCATGGGACCTGATGAAATCCATCTGTGGGTTCTGAAGGAGCTGGCAAATGAAATTGCTAAGCCACTGTAAATCATATTTGAAAAATCATGGCAGTCAGATGAAGTTCCCGATGACCGGAAAAAGGGAAATATAACCCCCATTTTCAAGCGGGAGAAAATGGATGACCTAGGGAACTACAGAGCAGTCAGCCTCACCTCTGTACATGCCGAAATCTTGGAGCGGATTCTCCTGGAAGGGATGCTAAGGCACATGAAAAACAACAAGGTGCTTGGTGACAGCCAGCATGGCTTCACTAAGGGGAAATCCTGCCTGAC
>JANRGW010004928.1:0-18479 GCA_024733675.1 Psilopsiagon aymara | reverse complement strand
AGGGAGGGGGCGCCGGCGGTACCCACCCGTCCGCGGCCGTTACCCCCTCTTCAGCTGCATCGCGCCATGTTCAACGTGGAGAGCCTGGAGCGGGCCGAGCTCGGGGAGAGCCTCCTCACCTGGGTGAGTGCCGCGGCCGCCGCGCCCCCGCCCGAGCGGGGCCTGTGGGAGGGACGCGGCTCCGTGCGTCGCCCTCCCTGTCCCGACCCGTCCCGTCTCCCGCATCTGGCCCCTTGCCGCGGTCCTGCTTCGGCGGGAGCGGGCGGCCTCGCCCCGCCTTCCCGGCCCGGACCGCACCCTGCCTCTCGGGCCAGCTCCAGCCCCGCCGGGGTCGCCGGATCTCTGGCGGACCCGCTCCCGTTCATCTGGCCTCGCTGAGGGTGTGGGGGGCTGGCCGGGGCGGCGGGACGGGCTCTTCCGCCGCTGCCTTGGCTCTGCCCCCGCTTCGAGGGAACAAAGAAACCCGCGACGCCGCGACCGGCACGGCCGGGGGCCGGGGCCTGCGGCAGAGCGACGGAGGGTAAGCGCACCTCGGTGCGTCCCCCGCCACCCCCGTCATACGCCCGGGCTCGGCAGCCTTGGTGCAGCCCGCTGCTCTGACCCCCCACCCATCCTCCGGTGAGGCTCCGATGTGTCAGTGCCGAGTTTCTCTAACCTGCCTGCTGCGCTCGACAGGCTTACTGATCAGAAACTTTCTTTTGTGCATTGCTTTCCCGTTATTTTTAAGTAGTGCTCGAGCCTCAAGAAACAAAATTCACCTGTGAAGATAATATACTATCAACCTAAGAGTTGTCCTTTTCGATTTCAGTGTTTGGCGCTTGTTCCATAAACGTCTTGAGGTGCTGTCATTGTTTACAGAACTGTCAAAATGTGGACATGGAAGCTGGCTCTGCAGCTACTCTGCAATTTGATCAGTGAATGTAACATAGCTGTGAAACTTGTAGCTCTGTAGCAGCTGATCTATTGGTATGACTTGATTTGGTTTGGGGTCTGTTTGATGGTGTTTTCTTTCTCCTTCCCTAAGCAGAATTGTCTAGAAAATATCCAGTACATAAAATTCTGGGGTACAACCAATTGTTGATGAGAAACAGAGATTTTGTCTTTTAGACAAAAAAGTTTAGTCTGTGCAAGGCCAGAGCTGGCCAAAGCTATGATGGCAATCAGTAAGTTACTGGGGAATGACACGTTAGGTTTCTCTATGAAAGTCACAAGGGGATGAGTAAGTGAAATTCAGTGGTTGCTAGAGGTGAGCTGGTAGTGACTTTGGAAAGTGTAGAAGGTGGAGGCTTTTGGGGAGAGTGTGCTCCAGTGCCTCATAGAGGTCTGGAATAAGTAACCCAGTTTCTCTTTCCTTCACATTTCTGCCAGTCTTTGCACATTTGTTGCAGTTGTATGGTTGGCCTGCTTTTAGTTTCATGTGCTTTCTTTTTCAGGTGTTGGCAATGAAAGTTACCTTGCTGACAGAATTCAAGGGGAAGTTGATGTGTGTGAGTCCTGGCAAAAAAGTCTGAGAGGCCCAGTGCTAGGAGAAAAGAGGAAGGCTTATTGGTGGGGGTGGGGAAGTGATGGGGGAAGATCTGTTGCTATGCTGCTAGTTTCCGTGTACTTTTGCTCTAGTTGTCTTAGTTATGCTCCTCTTGTGCTCTCTAGCAGTTGTGCCAATGGGGGAAAAATAAGCCTGTAGCTTACCTAGCAAGTGATCATAGTCCCCAGGCATTCCTAGCTCCTTGTTTTTCCAAGTAACCAACAGATTAGCTCTTTCTTTTCTAGTGAGACTACTTTATTCACATGTAAGATACTATAGAATGAAAGAGATGGAATTTTTGTTTGTATAGTGTTGGCCTGTGACTTGAGTGATTTGAACTGTTGATCCTACCCAGTATCCAGTTGCAGATTGGACAAAATTGTCAATGACTTGGGAATTTTTTATTGAAGTATAACAACTATACAGAACTCTGGGTAAAGTCTGACAAGAAATTTAAAAATGTTCCAAAATTCTGTTACTTAAGATACCATTCAGGTTTGGTTTTGAGGGGTTAGTATTTCAATAAAGTTTCCTTTTAGAACTTTATGAGGTTAAGGTGGTTGCTAGCCAGCAAGGAACATCAGAAAATGCATCCAGAAGGCAGTGGCTACTTCCCTGATCCCCCAAAGAATTCTTTTTACAGCCAAATATAGTACAAACCAGTGGTTTATATATGCTCAAAAGATAATTTTATCAACATCAAGTGTTGAAATGTGGCAGAAGTCGGATTAGTCTTGCTGGGAAATAGGAGTCTCCGGTTCTTGTTTGTGGAGATTAGGAGAACAAGTTTATCTACATGAAGTCTATTCAGTGCTAGTGAAGGTCTCCACTGATTTTCTTCCATAAAACAACAGCAGCAAAGCAGTGAAAAGGACTAGTGGTTTTTTGTTTTTCTTTTTCCTTGCCAACTTTGAGATTGGTATTTGAGGCAGTTGATTTGCTGAGTAGCAAACTTTACTGTTACCCTTGAAAATAATTTGCATTTTTTTAGAAAAGCTAAACCATTGGAAAAAAAATTACATTGGCACTAAAAGCTGGGCTGGAAAAGTAGACATAAGAATGGAAAGCTGAGAGAGAGAAATCACAGCAACAGAAAAAGTCTTGTGGTGCTGGCCATATGTAAAAGTTATTATTCAGTCATATGGTGATGTTTGAGCAGTAGTTAGTATTTATGGTCTTCAGTCCTGAAATGTACCTATCAAGTGGAGTCTTGTCCTGTCTGTAGCAATGGTCTATGGGGATCCCTTTACATTTCTAACCTTTACACACATACAGATACTGACCTAATCAAGAAACTAGCTATGTCTTTTTTTTTTTTTTTTTTTTTAAATCAGAAATATTAGAAAGTATTTCTCAAATAGCATTAGAATTAATCAACATGTTTCTGAGGTGAGTGTGTGGATTTCCCGGTTATTTTTACAATTTCAGCATATCTCTGTGACTTTGAAGCAGACTCAGTAAAAGAATGAAGAAAGGTAGTTTCAGTTTATTCCAGGATACAGGGAACTTGCGAAAAAGACAATGAAGTTTTGTAGTCCTTAGTGAAACCATATGAATAAGGTGCCTTTTTGCCTGGCTTTCTCTGGTCTCATAATGATTCTTAGTATGAGTATTCATGTAGATGGAAGCAGAGAGCTATCTTAATTGCAGTTTATGCATACCTGGGACGGACAGTCTTTTCCATTATGCCAGAGAAGCTGGCTATTCTTAAGAACTGGTTTAACCTCCCAGGTTGCTTGCTTCATATTAATATGGAAGTACTTGAACTGGTTTCTCTGTGGCGTAAGTAGGGTAGATAAGGCTTTCCACAAATCTGAGAACCTGTTCAGCTTAAACTGAATGTTTGCTTGGGTGGATGCAGGGTGCAATGAAACTGTTCCTCCCTCTGCAAACTCATTATTTTAATGAATGAGAATATCCCTCCAGCCTTTTACCTTGCATTCCTATTCTGGTGTCTTTAAGCTGGGGCATGCTGCTTACCTGTGAATATGTTCTGTTTTATTCTTTAGTAATTTCACCAACACTCCCATTTTTGGTGATACGCTGCAGTTTTCGGTTTAATTGTCAGGGTTTTTACCCGTATGAGAACATTACCAAATGTGTCCCTAAATAATTTTTGTTTAGGATTTTAAACAGCTGGGAGACCCTTTGCTTTCTACTACTTCAGCCCCAACCATGATGTTATTTTGAGGAAGCCGGGGTAGTGGCAGTTCAGGGGGAACTGAGCGAAGTCTGGAGGTCTGGGGGAACTGACTGGAGCCCAGTTACTGACATCTCAAAGTCGGTATTCATACTTTAGCAGGTTTGTAGCCTACTGTAATTGCAGAAATCTCCCGGAAGCCTCTCAGAGACTATTCTAGGCACTGTGGTGTAGCTATCCAAGCTGCACTGCAGCCAAAGCAGTTTAGAAAAATGTGGCTGTGAGGTAAACTTGCAATGATATTAAAATTGTTTCAGCTTATCAAATGCGGTTTCGCAACATCTTTCTGTTTAAAATTTGTGACTCTTCTAGATATGAACACGCAGATTATTTTTTTTTATTAGTATTATTTGAATGTAGTGTCAGGAGTGCTTTGAACTCAAGATACATCACTGAGTCATTTCGTAAAACAGCCGACAAATGTGCATGTGGCAGTTAAGCTTTAGTATGTCTGTAGCTGAAATCAGTGTTACGGCTACAGCAATACTGTATACTATGTAATCTGTGAAATTTTCTTTAACATAGAGCTAAAATGTGATGATCAAAAGCTGAAAAGTTTGCTTAGCATTGATGTGTGTAAACCGCAGGATTCCTCAAAGAGGTCACTGCTCTCTAGTTATATGTAGTAGATTGCTATGGAGATGTCATGAACTTTCTTTCGTCATTAGAATAAATATCTCTCATTTTGCCATGTACTGCCTCTGCCAAGCTGCTTCTTGCCTGTTTTCTTTCTCTTTCAACCCTCAAGGCCAATATAGTTTCTGTGGTAGACATATTGCAACTTTTATAAGTGAGAATTTTGTAAACACTATACAAGGCTGTTGTTTTGGCACCCTCCATTTTAAAAGCACTCTGACCATTTACGTGGCTTTTCTTGGTTTTGGCTGAAAAATCTTCTCAGTACATGGTATATCTCTGTGGTGGCTTGTCCCAAACTAGAATCATTTGCATATGTTATTTGAGATATGCAGGCCAAGTGAGCAAGTGCTGCTTGTAAGTGTTTTATAGGCACCGTCCTTGGAGAGAATAAAATTGGCTGGAATTTACTAGGAAAGTTGTATTTTCCCTTACTGTCCAATTACCTCCTTTTTAGAGTAAGTTGTCTTTATTCTTATGCATTTATGGTTTTAAGTACTATTCTGGTTTCTTGTACATGCCAAGATTGTAGGAGACCTGCTAAGCCTGTTTAAATTCTTTCAGCTTTCAATCCTTGAGCACTGACCACAAAGTTGTAGGGTTTCATTTTCTTCTGATGATACCATCGCTTCACCATCTCTTACCTCTTGAAGAAAACATCGAATTTCAGGACTGGTTGATTATGCTGGTGATGACAGCAGGTCATGAGGGTAGTTCTGTTTGAACGTGTTTCAGTTCAGTCAGATAGGGGAAAAACACTGAGCTTGCCAGCATGGTGCATGGGTTGAGGTATCTGGCAGACCTCAGCCACTGTACGTGCTGCATCTTTTGGCAAAGCAGTAGGCTGAGCAACTGTTTCTACTTTTAATGATCACTCAATAAGATGGTAAAGAATTTGTTGCTTTATCCTGTAGGTGTGGTTGTCTAAGAGAGTGATACTGTGGGCTTATCATTGCAGCACACAGCCTTGTTTGGGTTGGAAGATACTTCTAAAGATCATCTAGTTCCAACCCCCTCTGCCATGGGCTGAGACACCTTGCACTATACCAGGTTGCTCAAAGTCCCATCCATTCTGGCTTTGAGCACTGCCAGAAATGGAGGAGCCAGAGCTTCTCTGGGCAACCTGTGCCAGTGTCTCACCATACACATAGTAAAGAATTTCTTCCTAATGTCTGATTTAAATCTACCTTCTTTCATTCTCTGTGTTTTAAAGAGCTGGGATGCCTAGCACTATTGTAGGATTTTTTTTTTTTGACCTATTGCTGAGAGGTCAAGCAGTGGCAGAAGTACTTCTTTTAAAGATTTTATTGCAGAACAAGTGATATGAGGCTGATAATGTATGAATGTGATAATTAAAGTTAATAGGGTACAGTTTGTATTCTCCCTCACCCCATTCTTTTAAGTCACAACTAGGAAGGAAGGATGAACACAGAATTTGGAGTTGCAGACATTTTTTCTTCATATATGTGCTTTGACACAGTGTTAATTTTCATTTCTTGGGGCCTTGTTCCAAATTCCTTTTTAAAAATTTACTTTTATCTGAAGTGATGCTCTATAGCAGTGGTACATTTGTAACAATTGCTTGTTCACTGAACAAAAACCAGTTAGTTGTGATTCAGTGTGCTCGATTTCAGCTCCTAGTTCTGCCTCCTCATTTTCTGGGGGGGAGATTGAGAGATGTTGCTTGGAGAAGAAACAGCTTTTGCTGCTAGGAGCTGTGAACCTGAAACTGTATAAAGGAAACAGCTCTTCTGTTAGCTTTTTAATCTGAAGGTGGAGGTGAGGATGGAAACCTGTTTCTGTCTTCTTTTTGAAATACTTACGTTTATTTCAAAGAGTTGAAGTTAAATTGTGAATTTTGCACAACTATTTTTGTTTTTCCCATTGTGAGACCATTTTGTTGAGGTTGTTGAACTGGAAGATAATATTCTGATGTTCTGTTCTTCCCCAACCATCAAAAGTATTTGACTTCTGTAGAGCAATTGCAGACTTTCAAGTTGTGGAGCAGGTGGGGGGAAGAAGAGGGGTCCAAGAATCAATTGCACTTGCTGCTGTCTGCCTTCTTCCCTGACCTGACGGCTCTTGAGTCCTGTGATAGTTTAGAAAGACTTAACTAACTTAGGTTTGCCTTCAGCTTCAGAGCCTGAGTTTGGGGTTGCTTAATCAGTTTAATTTGCAAGGACTCATAATTAATAAAAAAAGAAATACAAAAAAAAAAAACAAAACAAAACAAACCAAGCAAAACAAAACCAGCCTATCAAAAAAACCAAAACAACACAAAACCCAAACCAATGAGGTTATTTGCCACACAGCACCTAGCACTGCATAAGTTTAGGGTAGGAACATGTGCCTGGAAGAGAGGGTAAGAAGGTAGTAAGTAATGTCCTCCTTGTGGCTTTTGTTGCTAACAGCCTGGTGGATCCTGCCACACAGGAAAGGGAAAAGGATTAACTCCTTCCCTAATTTGCTGGTTGTAGTGGTGTCCTGCCCTGCAGAGTACGCTTATGCTGTTTTCCTGGCTGCCTGCCTTTGCCATGTGTGGCATAGTCATTCCTAAATGTTACTTAGTACTTCTCAGTCGGGTCAGTGAACAAGAGGCAATATGGAAAGGAGAAGAGTTTTGGTGGAGGAAGTTCTCTGAGGTTAAAGGCAGGAGATGGAAGGGGGGAAATCCAGCCAGCGTTCTACTCCTGCATGTGGCAGGCAAAAACTTCTGAATGAATACGAAGCTGTGGAGGTGTGTTTCAGTGGGCTAGCTGGGGCCACGAAGGGGTTGCTGCTTATCAAAGGGGACATGCAGGAAATGTTTTTGGAGTGGTGCATGTAATGGAGCAAGTATTGCACAAAAAGATGCATTAAATCTGATTATGTGCTTCAGCCCTAGAATTCGTAGGGCTCTTTCATGCCTTTTAGCTGCAAGCTTCTTTGCAAGTGTGCCTTACAACTCAAGTGTCATGCTTTGTGTCTTCTCTGGAAGTCCTGTTGAGTGTTCAGAGTTAAATTTCTCAGGGTAGCCAAGCTTAGGTACTTAACCTAACCAGCAAGTGGGTTCACGCACACGTGATGAATGTTTGTGGGGCATTAGATCTGGAAATGAGCATGCATATTTTATTAATGATTTATATATCGTATTCATATTTATATTTGATTGCAGAGTTGCCAGTTATTAAATGGGCTATAGCCTTTCCTGCATTCCTGGATTACATAAGATAAACCTTTGAGTGAACTTGTTTGCCATTGCAGCAAGGTATCCATTGTTTTATTTTAGGATAGGAGCAAGTAGAAAGGACTTTGTGTTTAACTGCAGCAGAGATTATGGTTGTTTGATCAATTCAACTGCCCCTTTGGGGATTAGGAAAATTAAACGTGCAGAACTTGATCACCCTGGCATGATTTATCTGATTTTATTTTATGGACAATGTCAAAAAGATGGCAGCCCATTCTGTGATGCCTCCTGCCATTCTTAAGGAATCATGGAATTTGGTGAGCTTCTCAAAAGCCTTGTTCTACATACCTCCATAGTTTCCATGAAGTTCAGGCGAATGTTTGCTGGAATATTAATCCTGGGAATGAATATGACTTGAACTGAAAGAAATGCTAAATTTAGCAGTGTGTTGTGCATCTGTTTTGCCAGTTCTAGAATCTGCTATATATGAAATTTCTTAGTCTGATGAAAACTTAATGCCAACTCTCTTTGAATCCTATCTTGTAGCTGCTGAGTCTTACTCTTGTGATTCTGTGAAAGACTGTGTTTCCACGCTGATCAGACAGTTTGTGCAGATGATGTTTCAATAGAACTTAGTGCTCTTCGGTTCATCTTCTGTGCCTATGAGGGAGACTTCTTTATTCTACCTGTCAACAGAGACAGTACTTTTCATCTAAGTAGATTCAAGAGGGTAGAGTTCTGGGCTTAAAATAGCTATTTTCTCCCCCCTGTATTTTGCAAGGGAAAAGCTGCCATCTATGTTCACTATTTTTTGTTTTTGTTTAAGTAATATTTGAAATCTTTATAAATTTGGATGGCTAATATGCAAAGTTTTCCTGGATAACCACTAGCCAAGAGGTTTATGGACTTGGCTTTGCCTTGTATCATCAAATAGAAGCTATGCCTTGCCGCCTGTCCTTTGTCTTAGCATGGATCAATTTAGGCACATTTGCCTGGTGCTTTTCAGGTTTCTAGTAACCTGCCAGTCTTTATTAAGGATAAAAAGAATTTTGCTCTTGTTCATTGAGCACTTCTGCTATTTGTATTTAACACTTACTTTGAGAGTACAGTTCCATTATCTTCCCTTAGTGAAACTTCATGCATCCCAGTTCTATGGGTTGTATTATTATCTAGGCTTCTGTAAGTCAAGAGTGCAGAAGAGAGAAGATACCCTGCACTTCCTGTGACTAATGTGACATCACGTTAACTATGGTTTTTTTTGTCAACTCTGGGTAGTAGAGATGGAAACTTCTGCACTCTGATCAGCAGAGGAAGCCAGTGGTTCACCTCCTGTAAACTCTGCCATTAGTGTTTTCTTCCAAGATGTTTCTAGTCTTAAGAGGCACATTTTGGGGGTTTCTAAAATGCATTGTTGCTTGGTGGAGTGTGAGTGTATGTATCCTGTAACTACAGGGGTATTGAGGTAATGTTTGGCAGTTTTGCACTTACTAATAGCTTTTATTTTGAGAAGAGAAAGCATCAGTGGTAAATGGTACTTTTAACTAAAACATGATTAAGTAGATGAGAGCTTGGAAAGAACTGTTGGTTGACAGTGCTGTGTTAGGCCTTCCTGTTACCTATCATAATTTCATTTCATCATAATCACAAATATGTATAGTATTTTTCATCAGCTGGCTTATCTGGTCTTTAACTCTACACAGAAACACAGTCAGTATTTTCCTCAGGAGCTGGAAGATTAGCTTGCCTTCTCGTGGGTGGTTCTGAAATGGTTAAATCAAACACCATTCAGAGTTGAGACTGTTCATTGTATCCTAATAATGTGTCATACTTGGACACTTCAGTTATCAATAGTTTATTGGCAATGCCAACGTAGTGCAGTACTGACTGGTTTATGCTGTCATGGCATCTAATCTCAAAAGTTTTTTGTAAGTAAGCTTTAGTCAAGGTTCTACTTTTTGTGCGGTTTCTGCAAAGAAAATATTTAATATTCATGAAACTTAATCTATGAATGAAATATTTTGATTGAGATCTTTCATGACTTTGACCCATTCAGGTATTGGAGGCCGAAATCAATTTATATAAAATGAGAAGGAAATTAACAAAAATAATTTTCAACTCTTTCTCCCTGAATGAATCACCACCCTAGCCAGCAAGACTTTGCCCTTTCATTGTTTTGGATAATTGAGTACCTAACATTATGGCTGTATTGTAGGCTATCTCTTGAGACTTTCATAAGAAGAGACTGGCAACTTAAAATGCAGTGAAAACATCTCAAAGTTCAAATCCTGGAATAAAACTTTTGTGCTCGTTGAAGAGCCTGAATCCCCTTTCTTTGTTTGATGCATTGTGCTGCTGTATTGGAAAGCGTGAAAAAATAGCTTATGGCATGACTATCCAAGCAGAAGATAGCAACAGGGAATGAGAAAAATGAGTGAAAATACCTTAAAGCTGTCCAGAAGCACAGAATCTGGTTATAGGATAGGAATCCCAGTTCTCCTTGCAACAGATGTGGCTTGATACAAGAATTTGGCATCTGAGGAAGAAGAGCTTTCTGTATCACACAGTTAACCTACCATCCTGAAAAAAGTGACAATGGTCTGATTTCCTCCAAGGCTGACACAGAGAGAAATCTCTTCTAGTGGGATTTTTGTGGATCTCCTAGGTAATGCTCAGTGAACATATGAGGACAGAAGTGTCCAACCCTCCTTAATCTCTGCCACTTTCAAGTGTTCTTGAATAATGTCTTGAGTAGTGATTAACATCTAGCCCAGTGAAGCTGGTTCATTTCTTGCTCTTCCTCCTTTTTAGCGACTTCTCCCTCTTAGCTGTGAGATCTGTTTCACACAGTGATGGTGATGCAGTATGGTTTTGGGTTCTTTGCATGGCACCTAGCTGTAAGCTTGCAAAATCAGTCCAAAAATGTAGGGAAATAATTGTAAAGGATCATTTGTAGGTTAGGGAGTACTTTGCTCTAATAAACAACTAACTGGAAGTTGGAATTACCTTTGTTGTGTTTGCAGATAGGGTAACCAGATTTCAGGTATTATTACACAGAGTACATAAAAGGTCTGATATTCAGCTACACAAGCATAAAAAGGAAGCTATATATATATAATAACTGTACAAAGAGCAGGTCTTTCATTGACTCTGAGTGTTGAGAAGGGAAAGGTGCTGGAGAGCTTTCTTTGTCTTTGGCAGGAGAGGTGCTTCGATGGTGGTGGTGGTGGAGTGTGGTTTGTTTTTTCTTTTTTTGTTGGTTGTTCGGTTTAGGTTTTGTTTGTTTGTTGTTGTTTTGTTTTCCTGCAGCTTCATGGGATGCTAGATTCACTGTCATTCTTGTGGTCTTTCTCTGGACCCTCTCCCACAGGTCCATGTCTTTCCTGTGCTCAGAACACTAGAACTGCGCAAAGTACTGCAGCTGGGGTCTCATGAGAGCAGAGTGAAGGGGTAAGATCAGCTTCACTGACCTGCTGGTCACGCTTCTTTTGGTGCCGCCCAGCATGTGGTTGGCTTTCTGGCCTGTGAGTATGCACTGCTGAGTCATGTCTATCTTTTCATCGGCCAGTACTCCCAAGTCCTTCTCCTCACGGCTGCTCTCAGTCCCTTCATTCCTAGCCTGTACTTGTACTGTATTTCTACCTATCCCACGCACTTGGGGTTGTTGAACCTCATGGAGTTCACATGAGCCTACTTCTCAAGCTTGTCCAGGTCCCTCTGAATGGGCATGATGTAAAGAGGGGTACAAAAAGAAAAAAGAAAAAAAAGAATCGTAAGAGGGGGAACTGCAGTTGATTTACAGCTTTGGGAATTAACAGTGGAGGCCATATTGCAAGCACTTAAGTATTAGGAGCAGTTGCAGCAGGATGAGAGAGAAGTCTTCAGGAGGAAGCACATCACAATGCACAGAAAGAGCAGTGTTTTAACAGCTGTTACTCAATAGCTGTTTAGAGGCACACAGGCAAAAGTACTTGTTTCCTTGTCTCCATAGCTGGCCTCGGCTTCTGCACTGCTACATTCTTATCATTCCTCTTCCTTCTGGAAAATGAGCTGTATTGTTTCTTAGAGTGGTTTAGCATTTTGTAGAACTATATGAGAATGGTATAGGAGTTTCACTTTGACATAAGTATAGAAAGGATTTTTTTTTTTTTTTTCTTTTTAGAAGAAAGTTTGTTACTTTCTGTGAAGGATATGAAAATGATATGGTTCCTTTGTTTTGAGAACTGAATTTTGTAGCATGAGCTGCTTTGTGGCATGAATTTGACACCTTAATTGAAATACTATGCTGTGTATTTTTTTCTGTGCAAGTGAAGACATTTGTTACAAAATTAAAATGTATGTGAAGAAACAAGTCATATAGCTAGTTTTAGTCTTTGTTCCTGTTCATTGTCCTCTACCTGTGAAAACCATTATTGTCCTTAATGGCAATCTTGCATGTGTGAATGTGGAGAAAACAAGATTCAGTCTGGTTACCTGAGTCTCAGTGATGAATTTGACATTTTTTGTGTATAAAATATTGGGGAAGTATGGTGATAAAATCAGGCACAAAACAGCAGAGATGCATCTTGTTTTTCCGTATTGTGGAAATAGGCCTAACAACCTTTCGTTTTCTGTCAGTGCAGTTGTATCTTCTACGTAGACTTTTAGCCCAAGAGTTGTTTCCTGTATCAAGATACAAAATCAATTTTAAAACCTGCAAACTAACACTCTGTATAAAAACATCATTGATGATGGTGTTGCTTACTTGAGAAAACCATTTTACTTTGCCCACTTTTGAAAAATCTTAGTGGTATTAGTTCTTACTTGACTTTTTGATTCGGCTGTTGTGCAGCAAAGTGATTTAAATTTTCATTATTTAAAGGTGCAATATGCAAAATTAGAAACAATTTTTTGTTGTCACTGCTTGAGAATTTTATCCTTATAACATCTTGAACTTCTTCAATGATAACCATCCATGATGTCATCACAGCTTTTTTGCTAGAAAGTAGTATTTCCTGTTTAATGTATTACTGAGTTTGTGGATTCAGACTCAGAATTGTCTCTGTATTCCGTCAACAGTATTGCTACAATTCAGAATCTCTAGGTGAATTTCAGTTTCTGCCAAAATAGCAATTTGATGTTATATCCTGTTATGTGGTGATTTTCATGTGTGGTCTTGTTTTTTAATTCCACCACCCAGCGACTCACCCTGTTTTTCACCTACAGTCACTGCAGTGCATGATGGCTTCTTGATTCTCTGGAGAAGAAGCAAGGAGCTGTGTTTTCTGGGTAGCTCAGACCAAGCTATAGGAAAATCTACTGAATCGGAAGTGTAGAATTCGCTGTTTTGTATGCCACATCGTAATTTGTTCTTTTACTCTTGGAGCATGGGCGTCGTTCCTGACTCTTTGTCAGTCACTGTTGACTGACAAAAACAGTTGAAAATGTTGACGGCATGTTTACTGTTGAACTTGATCAACAAACATGCTCTGAGAGCTCTTTTATTTTAAGCTCTTCATGGACGTCATTGTGTCTTTTTCCCCAGCAGAATGCTAGGTTTTTTTCTTCCAGAGTAAAGGGAAGAAAGGAACATTGACCTAGGTGGTTGTTCTCCAACTTAATGTTAAATGGCTTTTTTAGCTTGCTTACATGACATTCTGTGATAGAGTTTCATGTTTCTTCTAAAATCAGAAGGTATTACAAGAATCTGGGTATTGTGTTCTTGATTTTTTTTTGAGAGCCTTCTCCTCAAAAAAGGGCTTAAAAAATTTCCCACTGTCACGTGAATTGGCTTTTATTGCAAAATACCTATCTAGAGGGCATTTATTGCAAAATGTCTTGGACCTACATTAGTGTTTCAAATGCCTCTAAAACATGGGTTTACACTATGTTTGGAAAGAAACGGTTGATATCTAACATTTATGTAGCCTGAAGCTGCAAGCTCTCTCTTAGGCTTTCTTTGGTGCATATGAGTAGTGCTTCCTACAAATAAGCCCTGGCTTTCCCAATGTGTCTGCAGATACCCTTCAAATGACACATCATCAAAGCTATTTTCACAAAATTGATCTTTTAAAATCCTTTAAAAATTATGTTCATTAAAAGTAAATAATGAAATACCTTAGACCAGTTGAAAAGATTGTGCTGAAGCAGGAAGGCTTTTTTCCCCACACCAAGGAAAGAAGGAAGAAAAGACGTTTGCCTTACATATTTGTACATTTGTTGATATGGTAGGGAGGGGGTTTCTGATAGATGTACACATGGAAATTGAGCTGATGAACAGAAATCTTCCAAGAATTGTGTATTAGTGGTTTATTTTTTCTTTTAAAGATTATTCTTGCTCCTGTGTTAACTATAATGTTACGCAAGGTACTCAGAAAATTAACCTCAGTGTGTTCAATGTGCAGTCTATGGAGGGGAATATGTTATAAACTAACTCTGGTTATGTGTAATTCTGTCATCAAATGGCTTGGTCCTATGGTCCTTACCATTCTCCTTCTGAGTAGCGGCATTTTTGATTCCTAGCTTCCATCTGAAAACCAGAGGCTTGCCATTATGTGGACCTTACTGTTTGTTACTGTGTTAATAGAACACCTTGAAATATTCCTAACACTAGAAGTGCATAGACCTTTTAGGGTTTGACAGCGTTGTGCTCTTCTTTTACACCCAGTAATGGGGAGTAGTTAAGATTGGAGAATGTATGTCTCTCTGCGTTTGATCTTCTAGTTGTGGGGAGCCTATGAGAGTTTCATGTTACTTCTAAAAGCTGAGCTTCTTATGTATGTTCATTGAGAAAGTGTACTTTAGTACATGCTCTAGAAGAGTTTGAATGAGAGAACAGAAGTGATTTTCCAAATTAGAAAATGCAATGGAGAATATGCCTCTTGAAGAATGTGCTGCTGTTATTTGTAGCAAAATTCACAAGTTTGTGAAAACAAATATGCTAAGCCTGTCAATAGTGCATTTTTTTGATTGCTATTAAGTATATAACTTCTCAATTCCTAGCATGTATACTAAATGTGGAGGCACTTGGTAGCATTGGTTTTTTAAATTTTTTTAATTATTGAAAATGCTTTGACATTGAAGTAGAAGATGATAATCTTTTCCTTTCTCCTACAGATCCAGACATTTAATGTAGAGGCACCATGCCAGACCGTGGAAGATTTAACGAATGGGGTTGTGATGGCCCAGGTTCTTCAAAAAATGTAAGATACTGTTTGTTTAGTGAATTAAATACACAGGGGACTTTATCTGTATTTTTTTCTGTATTTAAATGTATTTTAGTTTAAACTTAGTATTCCATAAAAGTGTGTTTTTTCCTATGCTTAGACAGTCCTTTAGTCTGAAACATGACTGATATGATTTTTTTCTCTATAGTTTTCAGATAACTGTATTAAATGTGAAAAAAAAAAGGGGGGGGTTATGGAGGTATTTATTCAAGTGTGAGCTTATTGGAAAGTAAGATGGATTAAAACTAAGCTTACAAATTTGAACTTTTTTGAAAAGTTATAACCAGTGCAAGGTAAGGTATTGGTTCTGATCATTGTTTGAAACTACAGTCAGTGCATCAGTAGTGTTAGAATTAGTTTCATGCAGTAAGACTTCTATGATAAACAGAATGGAACTGTCAGATTCAGTTGTTTGCAAAGATATTACCTTCTTGAAAATAAATGAAAGAATAATAGCTGTCACACTAGGTAATGTTTTTGTTCTTTTGAACTTTTAAGATCAAATAGGAAAAAATGCGTTAGTTCAACATCTCAATGTAATCTAGGATGTTTCTGGGACTACAGATAATGCACCTCAAATTAACTGTGTGCAGAATTACCCCTTACCACAGAAACACAACTTCTTGTCATTTGTTAGAAACTTAAGTAGCATTTACCAAAGTCACCAGTCCAAACTGATCATGCCAATTCCTGCAGACCTATTTAAAAAATGAAACAACTTGATGTTTTCTATGTAATTTTTTGAAAATGAAGACTAGACATTTGCAGCATAGATATGAACACCTTTCTGGTAGGGTTATTCTGGTTAGCATCAAAGAACTGTGGAATAGTTAAGGTTGAAAAGCACCTTTGGAGTGTTTGATTCAACTCATCTGCGCAAAGCAGTCTGCCAGATCAAGTGGCCCCAGGATTGTATCTGGCCAGATTCTGAGTATATGGAAGGATGGAGACTTCACAGCCCTTCCTGGCTACCTGTTCCAATACTAATTGCCATCACAGTTTTAAAACAAAACCAAAAACCACTACCACAACCCACCATGTCCCCCACCCCCAAGAAAAAAAAGCTGAGGGCATGTTTTTCTTTATGTTCAGTTAGGCTTTTTGCTTCTTGGGGCCTTCTGCCTCATGTTTGTTCACTGAACACCACTGAGAGGTTTATGTAAGGGTATAAAGAAGAAGGGGGACCTTCAGGTATTTATATACAGGATTGGCAAGATCCTGCTGAGCCTTCTCCAGTCTGAACAGACACAGCTTGCCCAGCTTCACCTTGTATGACAGATGCTCTAGCCTGTTAATCATCTTAATTGTCCTTTGCTGAGCTTCCTTATATGTCTAGGTCTCCCTCATACTGGGGAGCAATATCTCAGATTTGGTCTCACCAGAGCTGAGTTAGAGTCATAGAATAATTGAGTTCTTGTCTCACCCCGCTTAGCCTGCTGGTAGTGCTCTTTCCAATGCAGTCGAGAGTGTGGTTGGCCTTTTTTGCCACAAGTCCCATCACTAGAATGTGTTCAGCATGGTTTATACCAAGCTTTTTCTCTGCAAAGCTGCCTTCCAACCAGTTGGCCCCCAGTATATACTGGTTCAGGGAACTTGCAACTACTTTTGCTGAAATGTGAAAGGCTTATGGACTATCAGCGCACTTCTCCAGCCTGACAGGGTTTTTCCAAATAGCAGTACAGCTATCACGTGTATCACAGACTCCTTTCAGTTTTGTATTGTCTGAAAACTTGCACTCTGTTCCATCATCCTGATCACAATCAAAGACATTTAATAGTATTGAGCATTTGCGTATGCTGCTCGTGTACTGGACTTTATTATGCTGTTTTTCTGTAACCCTTTGAGCCTGTCAGTTCAGCCATTCACTTTGAGCCTGGTGGTTTAGCCCACCTCACTATCCACTTAAGCGGGCTATGCTCCATCAGTTTGTCCATGATGATGTTATCCTGATCAGGTGGTCTGTATCCGGCACCTATGACTGTGTAATTTATGTTGGCTTGCCTGGTCTTCCTGATCATAATGTCTCAGCTGGTTCATCATCTGTCCCAAGGCAGAGCACATGCATTCCTATTGTTGTCTCACTTGAAATCATCTCCTGGTCACTTTCTTCCCATCTTGTTCTTCCTAAACAGCCTGTGTTCATTTGTGGCAGCAGCCTTGTCACGTGCACCGTCCTACCACATTTTGCTGTGGCCTTGTAACTATACACAGAGCTTTGCTTCCTCCTGTTTGTTCTCTATGCTACATGTGTTAAGTGCATAGGCACTTTATATGTGCCTCCAGTCTTTCTGATTCCCCAGAATGAGAGCTTTCCTAGTAATGTTTTTCTGTAGGCCTTTCCTTGTTTATGTGCATATGCTTGGGATGACCCCATTCCAGCCCTGTTTTGTTGACTATAAGGTATCTCTTGTTCACATCATTCCGCCTTGACAACAAAGTCCACTATTTTGTCATATGCTGTTTGGTTGTATTTTCCCTTCTCTGTTGTTCCTTGTGTAAAACTTCTTCACAGGTGCACTACCCTGTTGGCAAAGATGCTTTTGCCCATCAGAATCAAGTGAATCCCACGTCTTCCAAGCATTCCTCAATTCACAAAGAGGGTTCTATGGCCATGGAAACCAAAATCTGGCTGCCAGCACCATAGCTGGTTGTTGGCCTGCAGGATATGTCCTTTTCCCCAGCCCTTCCTGCTAACTGGTGCTACTGGGGCAAACACCACTTGGGCCTTGACCTCAGCTTCCAGACCTGTGTAATCAACACTTGGTAGTTTCCAAGTCTCCCTAGGTGTATAGCTGTTGCCAGCATGGAAGAGCAGAAGTAGTAATAGCCTGAGGACTGGACAAGCGTTGCCAGCCTTTCAACAAGGCCATGAATTCAAACCTCTACCAGGCAGCAATCCTTCTTAGGTGATGAGTCAGAAAAAAGATGAGGATGCTACATGCCTTCTTAATGCTTGCCACTTGCCTCTTTTGCTGCTGCCTGTCTCAGGTTTACCAAACAAGGGTGATTCATTTGATAGAGCTTCTAGCCCTTTAACTGCTACAAGAGCACTGAATTTGTTTCTGTAGTTGCAAATCCTCAGGTGGATCAGGAGCCTTCCTCATAGTGAAAAAACAAGCTGTCAGTTCACAGGAAGGAAAAAGGGGGATGATATCTTGATATAGTCAGGCATTTTAAGAGAACATTTTAGAGCATGTGGAGAGGTAAGATCTGGAGATATATCATAAAGATAGACTCATAAAAGCTTAAAGTAGACAACAGTCTTTCTTTCCTAACTGAAATTTCAAAGATGTAAGTGCTGTAAAGTTCAATTTTTCCACTTAATTTTTCCTTTTGTGATAAAATGAGGCATTACTTATAAGAATTTTGCAATCTTTATGTATTTTTTCATCAAACAAACCCAATTTCAAGTCAGTTTCAATGTCAGCAGTCTTCTTGCTCTGAATTACTCTGAAGAGGAATGGAAGCAGTCTTCATACTGTTTTTATGTATTTTACTGGTACACAAAAGGTGACACAACACACCTCCCCTCCCACTGCAGAAATGGGTTTTCCAACCCAGCATTTAGATCAGCTCACTTACAAGCTTTCTGAAGTCTGAACATCAAATATATGTCTGAAGGTGAATACAACATAAATTGTATACTGTACTTTTTTTAGAATTGGAAAGATGTTTGTCGTGGTTTAAACCATAAATCAGCCACGCAGTTTGTTCACTCACTTCCCCCTTTTTCTTCCCTCTGCTCCTGGA
>JANRGW010004927.1:2848-18657 GCA_024733675.1 Psilopsiagon aymara | reverse complement strand
CTCACCTGTCCCCAGACAGAGTTCCATACTCTCCAGCCTATCCCTAACATAAATAGCAACTCCCCCTCCCTGTCTGCAGTGCCTGTCTTTCCTAAAGAGCTTGTAACCTTCCATTCCAACACACCAGTCATAGGAGCCATCCCACCATGTTTCTGTGATGCCTATTATATCATACCCCAGTAAATGTGCATACATCTCTAATTCCTCTTGCTTGTTCCCCATGCTATGGGCATTGGTATAGAGGCATCTGAGCCGAGCTCCAAATGAAGCTGGCTCATTGTCTGGAGCAGCTGGAATATGTGTATATTGCTCTGAACACTTATTATGGCTGCTGGCAATTGGCTGGGTGTTTTAGGACAGAATGATGCTGCCCTCTCCCCCCGCCCAGCATATCTAATTTAAAGCATCCTTGACCAGCCTGGCAAGCCTCCTACAAAATCCCCTCTTCCCTTTCTTTGTCAGGCCAGCTCCACCAGCCCCCAGTAGACCCAGCCTACTAAATTGAGTCCCGTGTTCAAGGTACCCAAACCCCTGACTATAGCACCACCCTTCTAACCATTTATTAACCTGGCCAATCCTCCTTGCCTTTTTAAGGTCCTCCCCTGTATTCTGGAGAATTGAGGAAAAGACAATCTGAGCTCCAGAGCCCCTAAGCACCTCTACCAGAGCTCTGTAGTCCTTCTTTATATTCTGCGAGCTACTGCTATCTGTATCAGTAGCTCTCACATGGATCACTAGAAGTTGGTAATAATCAGTGGGACTGACTAGAGCAGGCAGCCTCTCTGCAACATCCCTGATCCATGCCCCTGGTAGGCAACACACTTGAGACTGTCACAGCATCCACATCTTTCTTATCTACAGAATGTATTGCTTGTATTTGTAATGGATATCTAATTTTGGTTATTATCTGGCAATTTACTGAGTAGCACTCATTTGTGATAACATCTGTTTGTATTCTTGTGAGTTGCACTAGTTTTCTTATGGTTTCTGTATAGATTCAGATTGGTTCGAAGTACCTAACTAAAGCTCTAAACAGCCACTTCTTTGCACCTGTGAGGCATGCCTTTTTGTTGTGAACTAAGTTCAGGCCTAGTGTGTTCAGATTTCTTGGTTGGCTGGACCAAGACTTGAAGTAGTACAAATTGATCCACATCTTCCATGGCAGCCTTATCTCTTTGAGCAGAGACTTGAGTGGCAGACTTCCCCTTGGAAGTTGCGTTTTTAAGTTGTGGTTTTAAGATAACCGTTGTTAAATGACTCACTAGTCTGTAGTAGCCATTCTGTGAGTCTTGAATAAGTTTTTGAAGAGTGAAAGAAATCAGAACTGTGGAAGTTTGTTGTTTATATGGGTTATGGTTTTATTTCATAACTTCTAGATGCTTTTCATAGAATCATATTTTGCTTTAAAATAATATGGATGTTGCTTTGGAAGGAATTCTTCTGCAGTCAAATTGCTTTTAAAGCAAATGTAATGCATGTGTATATATGTATATATATGCAAATATAATACGTATATGTGTGTGCATGTGTATACACACTGACTTGTAGCAGACTTCTGTCTCACAAATGTATGACTAATTGAAACTACATAATTGAGCCTAATCAAGCAGTGATTGTTTGTCCCTTGCAGGAATTAGTTGTTATTGTCTTCATTGTCTTCCACTAAAGGGAGGCATTATTGATAACAACCAAGAAAGCAGACTAAGGCTAAAATTTCTTCCATCCTTACAAGTGTAGACTTCCCTCTTCAAGATATCCAAAATAGGGAGTAGACTTTGTATATATTCCACTACTGGTTTCTGATACTCACTCATTCCTTGAATTACAGATATTGTGGAACTAAAGTTCTAAAGATAAATTTTGAAATTGCAATTAGTAAGAAAGCTGACTTGAAAGAAAAATATTTTGGAATATGGCTTCATTATTCCAGATAAAACCTATCAACATAAAAAATGCTTACAATTTTATTGAAACTCAGTGGTTTAGTTTAATACATTCTCTCAGCAACACTGCTTATTCTCATATATTTTGCAAACAAGCATTCAATTAAGATTTTGTGGCTTCTTAGAGTTACTGTTAAAAGAAGTTAAGAAGCAGCAAAGCTGAATTCAAGTAAATGTGAACCTGAGCCTTACATATCAAATCAAGGTATGTAAATATGTAAATGGTATGTGCCATTTATGCTTTGCTGTCTCTCCATTTCCTTCTCTGCCCTTCACCACTTTTCTCTAAATTTGGCAGCAATATAGCTAATTTTATTTGTTCTAGAGTTAATGATCTAGCTTAGAAGTAGGTCCGTGTTTTTATAGGTTCTCTATTTTTTTTTTTTTCCTAATTATTTCTTAATTGCTTTCATGTGCTTTGGCTAGGGATCTGTTATAAAACAGTCTGGCCGTTTTAGTGCTAAGGTAGATCTGGTCAATGTTACTGGTAGTGAAAACATTTTATCTTTAATCTACTTAGAGGGAACTCATATATAGCAAAAAAAAAAAAAAAAAAACAAACCCCCAAACTATTATTGTATATTTGAATTTAAAAAAAGCTACCGCAACTTCATTTATTTTAAAAAATGAAAAAGAGAAGGCACATTTCTATCACCTCAAAATAACTCATATTGACAAGTTCTTTTTAATACATGGAGGTGCTCACCTTGTCCTTTATTTTAAATGACATCAGGTGAGGCTGAGGAAATCTTCAACACCTGAAAGCTTACTGTCAGCATTTACTAAAAGAGAGACTTACATTCACTGTGTGTTAGATTTTGAGTCAAACTTCATAAAAGGATCAAAGGTAGCTTTAGTGCAATACATTTTAATATATTTTACAAGAAGTAACTACACACACACTTATACACATGCTATAAATTACTTCTATCTCAGTGGAAAAATACAGAGTCATACGCATATGTTTGTATGGGTGTACTTAGGGCTATATGGAAAAGTAAGTTAATACAAACACAATTTTGTAATGGTGTTTACTTATAAACATTTTCTATTTCACTGTTTGTGTGTACATCTGTACACATGTATATCTAATGTGCTCTGTGTATTTGATCTACAGATGATGGTAAGACAACATTTCATACACACTACCAAAGTGCTAAAAAGGGGAAATGATTTACAATTGCACTGCAAGCTGCTGATGGAAAAACCTTTCTACATCACATATTTCAATCTGTTGTATACATGTGCCTGCATACACAAAACACCTCTGCTTTTTGAAACTATGATTCCTTCTTCAGAACATATTCCTGACTGATATTTCATTTTTATGCATTGCTATCAGGTACACTCCAGAAAGCTGTGGAGTAACTACAAAAGCCTAGAATCTGAATGCTACTTGTGCAGACTTCTTTGACTATAACCTATTGGCCAGCTAGAAAAAAAAATATATAGCTGTGATCAGGGATATTTTTTTTGTCTCTGATTGTTTTAAAGATAACAGCACATGCTTAAAAATTGAGCATACTAGCAGTTTGTATCTTTGCTTATGATCCTCAAGATTTTGAATCAGCTACAGAAAATAAGTAATCAGTAGTCCTGATTATCACTATTACAACTAACCTATATTTACAATGGATAAATTTCTACTTTGAGAGTCTCTTTAGCTTGAAAAGGCTGCTCAGTCTCTTTCAGAACAATTGCAGTAGAAGTCCAATTGTTCTTCCAACTGCCTGTTGTCATAAAATTCCAGCTACCTAAGATAAACAAATGCAGCTGAGAGCTGTTAGATGTGTTTATCTAGTGCTATTCAAAGATCAAACAAGGGAATGAGGGGGGAACCCCACATCTGTATATTGAATCAAACTTTTTATTTTACTTGAAAATAATTTTTTTAAAAAGCATCATTCCTGCCCTGTGAAGTTTTCTCCAGAGAGCACCACTTTCAAACTGTACATGTAAAATTTAAGGCACTTAGCCTCAGAAGGGGCCACCTCCTGCTATAGATGAAGAGCTCGGCATTAAGTCTTACGTTGAATAGAGGCATGTACCTCCTCTTCCTTCAGGTCCTGTTTTTTGTCCTGTCAACGGGCATTGGAATCTTTGGTCTCCATTCAGATGCACTTTTCTTAAAATGTTACCACCTGTAGGCTACTGTTACATTATTTCTTTGAAAATTCTGAAAACACAAGTGTCGTTTTCTTCAATTTAGCTTTACTGCCGGTGTGTGGTTTTACAGCCAAGAAAGAAAGTGTTATTTTTATCCCCTTGAGATGCTATTATGGCCATGGGCATCTTGATTTTAAAAGGTGCAATTCACAGGATCAGAAAATGCCCCTGCCAGTATAAAATGTTTTATGTTTAGTGTGCCATGAGGAAAAATGTGACCTTAAGGGGGTATTCTGTTTGTGCATACATTTCCCTCTGAGCTCCACGGGAGACTGTAGGGTGTCTCCAGGAACAACTTTGCTCTCCTCAGTATTTAGGGCAGTTCATAATCGTTTAGAGTTGAAGTAGCTGAGTGCAGACATAAAATTGCAATTCCTCTTATTTGGGATATATCATAATAAAGTATTTGGTGCCTGAACAGCTGCTGTATGCTTGGCATTTGTTAATACCTTTTTAAAAGCAAAGGCTATAAGCTATATAGGTTATCCATGAGCATGGAATGTATTGATTTTAAAAATTTTGCTCTAACATGAAATAATTTACTGTAACCTTTTTGTTGTAAGTTATTTCTGAGTCTAAAAAGAATAAAATGTTACCTAAATGGATTCTTGCTATGTGTCTTGGCTAGCAAATGAAGGCTGGGGAGAAGATCAGAGCGCAAGTTCAACTCCTCATTGGTCTTACTGCAAAAAATGGTAAGTGTTACTTTATTTTTTTTAAGATGCAAAAAATATTTTTTGAATTTGTGTCATATTCCATATTAGTTTAGAAGTACAAAAATAGTTTTCTGCAAAAAAATAGCATTCATTTTTCAGGTATAGTTATTTCTTAGTCATGGGGGAATCTTTACTCATTTTTAGTCTATTTACATGTATCAGTGAAAGTCATCATACAAGAATGAGCACATAAATGTAAGCAAAGGTGAATATTGGAATTCAGAAAATTTTACAGATTTTAATCAGGTTCTGCTCTTTTATTCTAAGTGGTCAGATTTTAACTATACTTTTGTATTACATTCTCTGCAATGAAGTTTATGTTAAATATATTAGCCTCTCTAACAGCTAAATTGCAGTAAAAATCAAATAGTTATTTTTGTCATATATATTAAAAAAAAAAAATTAAAAAACACCTCTTTGAAATTCTTTGTCCCTAATTTTCACAAAATGTAATGTCTTTTGGGATAAACCCAAAAAGCACTTCTGGAGTGAAATCTGACTGGACAAGTCTATGGAATGGCTAAGACATCTAGCACATATAGTGGGTGGGATACACTTTTCTAAACTGATGTTAGTGTTTATTCTTTCTTGCAGTCTCTGTTTTTTGTGTCAAAGCTCTCTGGCCTACCTGGAACGTGATAGGACTGTTTTTCCTGGCATTCAGCAGCCATCTTACCAGTATTGTTGCCCTCTTCATTCTCAAACCTTGTGCAAATATGTTTTCAGAATATTTCTAAGATGCTATGTTTCTGGCAGAGGAAATGGTTTAAGGATCAGAAAGGATTTTCTTCTCTGATGCAACCACAGTGACGTCCAGAATTAAGGAATATTTCATCTTGCCTGAAGAACTCCACTGTTTGAAAAAGTTGTAGCAAATAGTAGTAACTTCATATGAGGAAATGTTTTGGAAATATTTTGCTTAAGACAGGAAAAGGATAGAAAGAGCAGTTTCTGAATATAAATATGAGCAATAGCATATAGAAAGATCTGAGTTTTCTGCCAGTGCTCTGAAGTAGCAATGCACTAAATTTAAAGCCACTGCATAAAACAATTCCTAGTGTATGTTAGTTTAGATACAACACTGAATGATCTATGTGGGGTTTAATTTTTAATAGATTTCCCCTGAAATAGCTAGAAATATCAGAAAAGGAGTTTCAGCAGGTCTGTACTCCTCCATACCTTTTAAGTACCTGAATAAGACTGAAGAACTTAATAGTTTGGTGAATTCAAGTATTCCTTGTACCTTACAGAACTCCCACTGGGATCTAGCAAAAAAAAAGTTCTGTCTTAGCACCACTAAGTCTCAGTATTATGGTATAGGAAGAATGAATACACTTCTTTGCTTGTAAATCTTGTGGGGGAAGCACAAAGAAGCAGTGAACACAAATATGTTGGAGCACTACAAATCCTTTTGTAAGCTTAGGAAAACTATATAACCCTCAAAACTCATTTCTGCAATCCCTCATAAACTGTGGCTTGAGAGGAGTAGAAAATGGGTTGAAGAGAACCAATCTCCTGTTAGGTGGGTCCTGACATTTGGTCATTATATTCTCCATTGAAGCTGGTAAGATAGAAGATGTCTGAGAAGAGATGATCCACTACTTCAATTAAAATCAGTGAATCTGCCAAGTTATCCTTTGAAGCCTGTCTCTTTTAACGTATATTTTCACTTCAGTGTCTTAATAGAAAGTTCTAAATTGTATTTGCTTTCAGCAATTAACTTTTTCCTTTGAATCTTCCTTCCATTTACCTTCACAGTGACTTTACCTTACATTTAATTTACAAACAATTCTCTCTCTCTCTCACTCCCCTTTTTCCCACCTCATTACTGCTGCCATTGCTTTGCTTGGGTTTTGTTTATGTTATAATTAAATTGCCTGATAAATTTCCACTTGACCATTTCAGGCGTGGAACAGGTCTTTAGTGTTTGATTAAAAGGACATTGTGCCTTTGAATCTAGAATATTTTAAAATTAATTTAAATTATTGGAAAGCAGTCAGGAGATTTATCCCTGAGTTATTCCGCAAGCTGTTGTATTTTCCTGTAGACCCTTTTACATTTTCATACTTTTTTTCTTCTTTTTTTTTTTTTTTTTTGGTGGAGGGAGGGGTATAGAATTCACTCTCTTATTTTCTCTGGCAAACATTCATACAACAAAAGAAGCACCACTTGATTGCTTGTGTGGGAGAAATTGCAAAACAGTATATGCTAAATGTTGTTAGTAGCACAAAGTGAAAAAGTAGGAAAAATACCCCCCCACCATCACAATATCTTCATTCTGTAATCTTCTGCAGATATAATAACCCTATGTTTTACTTTTAACAACAATGGGTAAAGATTTTTTTTTCTTTTAAAGTGTGACTTATAATGTGACTTATAAATTGAGATTGCCTTCAGAAAAAAAAAAAAAAAAAAAAAGCTCGTTCCAAGTTGTGCCTTTGGTATATCTCAAGAGAAGTTTGATTCAGAAGTAATCGCTATAATTATTGGGCAATATTATATAATATATGAGTAACATATTATTCCTCTTAATGATTAACCGTGAGAAAATAATCCACATTATTCTATTTTTATTCCTCACATTACAATACGTAATTCTATCATAAATGTATATTAATTTCCTTATTTGTCTCGTTCTATCTTGCATGTAAATGTTTTGGCTCTACAAAGATATTATGGTGTAAGAATATGTAAGAAAACACTCCTTTTAAAACAATTCCTTGACTTCAGGAAGTGGTGATTCACAGGACCTTGATCACCTCAATAAATTGAGGACTGCTGCAATAGCTTACTCAATGAGGATGAACATTTCCATTATTATTCCCTTGTTCATATAGCCAGGAACTATGCTCACCATAGCCACCATGCTAAACTGCACCAGTAGCTCATGTTCAGCCAGTTACTTACCACTATTCCTATCTTCAAGCATGTCTCAGTTTTCCAAAGTATAATCCTCCAGTCCTATAAGTATATGTTTTTTGTTGCTGCCAGATGTATGACTGTACATGTGTCTGCCATAAAATGTATTCTGGTCGAATGAGATCAGTTCCACAAGTAATTTATATCACTTGGTAAAACTAATGTGTCCTCATCATTCTTACATTCTTACTTCACCATTTCTTATACTATCTTCAAGCTTTTCCAGCAAAAATTCTGTTTTGCCAGGTTATCATTAGACACCAAACAGCTGTCAGTAAAAAAAACCCAACCCTTCTCTCCCAGATCACTATTTCCTGATAAATTTGATGGTGAATATTTATAAAGAATTACCATTTTGCCAATTTCAATGGCATAACTTATTTCAGAATGAAGACCTGAGCTGCTTGAAGTGCACTTAAAATTTTCAAATGTGCCAAAGTCATATAGCATTTAGGTGTCATCTACCTCAAAACAAACAAATAAACTCATAATATCTAACTAAAAAATGGAAATTCCTCCATTACATGGTTTTAAATTGTTCTTCTGGTCACTTGCAATAAGCCCTAACTCTCAATTGTGTATGAGGTAGGAGTAGGCTCCTACATATTTCACATTTAAAAACAGGACATAGGTTCTTAAGTCACAAAGGTGACAATGAGTATTTGGTTAAAAATATGAAATTTGGCATAGGGAATAGTCTTAGTATCACATGTGCCTCTTAGTGGTGGGATGAAATTGGTGTTGAAGTGTGACTCAGTGTAAGGGTTTACAAGAATTCATGGTGAATTTTGTAATTGATTTCATAACTGTCTGATTTATATTCCTTTTTGGTTCTGTGCATGTGTGTACATCTTTCAGGGAATTCCAAAATGAGTGACAGTCCATCTGGAATAAAACAAAGCCTAAAGGTGTCCTGCTTTTATTTTTGTAAAATATGTGAAGATGCATATGGAGGAAACTATGACTTTGAAGAGACATATATATATATATGAAACAAGTGAACCCTTTCTGCCTCACTGTTTATAAATATATGTGCTAATAAAAAATGCAATGTTTGTATAAAAAATTGCATTGAACAAAAGAATTTGACTGTTGTCTACCAAACTATGACATATTTTAAATTTTCTGTGGTTTTTAAGTATTCTTTAAAAACTTTTCAATGTCTGCACTGCTTCTCAACCCTAGTGCTGAGTGATATGTGCAACAAAAAGAGAAGCACCCAGGGTAAGGAAATGGCAAGTTAAGGTTACATATGCAGCATGAACTCCTCTTCCCTGTGTGTACATATTTTGATAAGGTCTTTTATTTTTTGATCACATAGGTTTTTTCACTTTTCTTCCCTATTTAATTTCAGGCCAAAACTAAATTGTAGGTGAATTAGTTCTTCACTGAGCACACTGGGCAAACAATAAGGCAGGTTTTGAGCAATCTGAAAGAGATAGGAACCTCTGGAAAAGTGAATGTTGTCTTGTGACCGAGGCCACAAGTTAAAAACAAGGAGTCTGAGTTCTATACCTGTTTCTCTTTTACTTGAAATGTTACTACAGCTCTCAGTGCCTCTCTCTGGTCTGCCATTGTAAATATTCATTCAGGTATTTCCTGATCTCAAAGAAATGTTCTGAGAATATATTCTTTACTCCTTATGAAGCACACTGATATTACAGTGGTGATATAGATAGAAAGCTATGATGGAAAAAAGAAAGAAAAAAGTTTTTTTCCTTCAGGGTTTAGAGGTTATGTCATAAATACAATGTGGAACCACATGTTAAACATAAGGATAAAAAAAAATATCCAGGTGTTGCTTAGTACTTTGTGCCCCATATTAACCAGGGGCCCAGGGGTGGGGAAGGGGGGAAAATGTTAGTCTGTTTTTTTTTTTCTACAAGTATTGTGATAGCAAACTAGCACATAACATGCTCTGCACAGAGCACATGACAGAGATATTAGCAGTTCTTCAGTCCTAGCTGCTATGAAATTAATTCAAAACTGAATTAAAATTCTTCTTTACCCATATCCCCTTTGAATGAACCTTTTTAGAATTCAAGGGCTTTTATGCTGCATAGAGATGTCAGTTTATAATATCTTATGCAAGCAATAGTTAATCTGTTCCCATTCGTATATATATATATTATATAAGCAAAAATATGTTTGAAGATAGTTTCATATTTATCATGAACATTCTTCATTAGAGAATAAACAATTTCAAACATCACAAATCCTTGCAGAGACATTAAGGCTTTGTAATGTTTTAAGCTATTTTCTTCCTTTTTGATAGTAGCTGAAATAAAGAAAATGGCTTACAGATTTAGCTGTGTATATAGTTTGAAAGTAACAACTGAAAAATGATGTTCATAATCTGAATTGCAATGAAACCAATTATCTGTACCATGGTGTTTCACTTGGGAATACTTCGAAAGGTTTAGTATTTCTTAAAAGAAATTAAAACCAGCTGTAAAAATACCATAAAACAAAAATAGCAGCTGCAAAAGAGATTAACATTCCTAAATTTCATTTGAACCTGATATGTTATTTTTCCAACAGCAGCATACATATATACTGATTTTTAAAATCTATTCTTTATGAAACTATATCCTCTTAAGAAAAAGTGTATTTTTTTTTTCACCACTTCTTAATATTAGCCATGAATTTCATGAACATTCTTCCCCTCTGCCCAAGAATCTTATTTTATATTTTCTTCTGTAATTATTATCAAAGAAAAATCTACAATTGTTGATTATTAAGAATTTTTTAAATACTACTCAGCAAGAATTAAAGCTCTACCTAATAAACAATTTACAGCAATCTTTGCACTCTTGTTACTTACAGCTGTCAAATAGCTTACAAACTGAGCACCATTCATCCTGTTCCTGTTTTAAAATTTTATATAGCGTCTGTTTTCCAATTAACCAGCCAGTCATAGATGAAACTTTTCCTAATCGTTTTCATATATATAATAAAGCTGAATGTAATTTATAAAACAGAACTGGAGGTGCTGACAGTATAAACCAGTTTATTTTGCAGTCTTGGTCAAAACATATGGCAGCAACTTTTCTAGACTTCTGCCAGATGGCGGGCCTTAATCGATTTTGTCTGTTGTGCTGTATGTTAATTCTCTGTGAAAAGTGTTTCTTCAAACTCAATTAAAAAAAATAATGACTTTCCTTTTCTTACTAAGCAACTAACACTAAAACTGTCATTTAGATAGCTCTGTTTAAGTTTGATAAGTTTTTGAAAACTCCAAGATATTTACACAACCGGTAAAATTGATTCTAATGGCTTTGAAAGCTGTGATTGCTATTCATCAGCATGCATATCATTTCAGGTGAATCTGAATAAACTTACCTATAGGATAATATTGTTTGTCTTGCATTTCTGTTTTTCTTGGATCTTTTCTAACTAATGATAGTGTTTCATTTTGCAAATTAGAGTAACTTTTGAGCACCTAAGACTGTGGAGTAAAATCTCAAATGATCAACATTGAACTCATTACCCCAAACTCTGAACACTAGAAAAAACTAGAAAGAGTATAGCATCTATCTCTGCATCTTAATTAAGGCACTTTATGATGTAATAACTGTTATAAACTTTAACTGCTGGTCTACCCAACGCATTTCCATGTGTTTTCTACATCTCCCATATTAAAAATATTATATTTTATATGACCATACTGCATTTAATAAATGTTGCACAAAGGCCAGTTTCTTAAGTTATTTTAGCAGGCAATTTTAGTTTTGATAAGTATGAAATTTCATCTCTACCCAATAAATAATGAGGCATGAATTTTTGATAAGGGTATTTCTTGGTGGACGAATGCAGTGGACACAAAAATCATTCAATTCTACTAAAATTCTAACAGTTATAGTTTCTATGTATTTTAATGAATATGCTGATAACATTGATGCCTTAAATATATATTCTTGAAAATCTGTGAGTTAATGGGAATTATAATAAATCTTTTTACATTTTGGTCTTCTCTTTCTGCTACTGTTCCTTTGTTACACATATTATTTGTGACGCAGGCTTTAATTTTGAACTAAAGATGTGTGCATAACAGAAATCAAATGAAAGGAACTAGTCCCTGGAGAAATATACAATCCTTTTGTAGAACCTAGCTTTAATGTAGACCAGTACTTAACGTATTCACAACTTACAATATATGAAATGGGCATATGTTGAAACAAAATATCGACCAGATCTTTCCTCCTTACCATGTTTATTTTATGACTACTTTCTTTTGAAATAGAACAGGGATATGGTAATATGTAAGCAAACTAAATAGGTTGTGTTTTCTTGAGCAATAATACCACACAAGTACAAGGCAGAAATACTGTGTTTTTCCAATATAATCCAGCAAGGACAAATGACATCCCTACCTGATGGCTGATATCTTTTATAATACAGCAGTGACATATTTTATGCATCCCAAAAAATGATCAAACATTTCTCTGCAGTCTTTCTGTCATGGAATGTGGGCCCATGCTCCATGTATGCCTTTACATTTGGCTGTGATGTACCTAGACTCTAAATTTGGTATCTATTAAAAACTGGTGATTATTTTGTAATCAGAATGTACTTAAAAACAGTATAAGATTTTCAATTTGTATTATTTTAATAATCTGTTTTATTTAGTAGCTGATTGTGTGGAATTTATTTCAATGTGCACTATTTAAATAGTGACCATACTTGGTAATAAAAATACCACTGTAGATAATTAAATAATTTTAAATGGACCATATACTTAGTAAAATAAAATAGAGTACATCTTACTAAAAGTTGCGTCTGAGGATTTTTGAATATAGTACTGACTGATATTTTAAAGATTCTCACTTCTGAAATTGTGTATGTACTTTTGACCCAAAACTTTTTAGGTATTAAACTATCCTGAGTTCTTCACTATGTTAGCTGTGTTTCAAACAAGGTCCAGGGGCACATTTAACATCTGTTTCAGTATATTTTCAAGAGCTATAACAGTGCTGTTTGCTGTTCACCTGATTGGTTTGCCGTTCATAGGCTTCTAGTGTCGCTTGAGGAATCTAAGGTATCTAATACTATGGACTGTAAGAGTTAACAGTAACTTTACCTCTGTAGAGGGGAAGTGGGAAGTTGAGAGTATCTATAGAAAGGCTCTTTAACAATAATGGATATTTATATTTAACAACCAATTGAAAACGTTGGATGGACTGCCAACCATGACACCACTTCTCTGGGGTTTTTTGTTTGTTTTTTACTTTTTTTCCTTTACATGGGAAAGAAGTCTGTTGTTCAGATTAGGTGTTTTTTAAGGTAAATTGTTGTCAAATAACATGTATCTAATCATGAATGCAAAGAGACAGACAGCAACCTTTATAGTCATTGGGTGTCAATTTTGAGGGGAATATGTCATCATGACAGCAATAGGAAAGTTTGGCCCAGACAGAGCTCAGAAGACCTCTCCAAGAAAACCTTGTGACTCAATTTTCCCATTTTGAAATTTTTGGTGCAAGGACTCAAATTCTTTTGAGTTTGCATTTCATTGACATGATTTGACACCCTGAAAGATCTGTTAGGAAAACCATTTTTGTTGAAAGAATGGAAATCAGTAGGAATTGACATGACCTAGGAGTAGTCCATCAGAAACCTACCTATTACTTCCAAAAGCACTGTAATAAACAGTAAAGTAATGACACTAAATAGACAGTATGAACAAGCTGTGCTTGGGCATTTTTCTTCTCCAGGCTGAGCAGCCTGGAGAAGAGAAGGCTGCGTGGAGACCTCATAGCAGCCTTCCGCTACCTGAAGGAGGCCTACAAGGATGCTGGGTAGGAATTCTTCATCAGGGACTGTAGTGATAAGACAAGGGGTAATGGGTTTAAACTTACACAGGGGAAGTTTAGGTTAGGCATAAGGAAGAAGTTCTTTACTGTAAGGGTGGTGAGGCACTGGAACAGGCTGCCCAGAGAAATGGTAAATGCTCCACTCCTGGCTATGTTCAAGGTCAGGTTATGCAGAGCCCTGGGTGACATGGTCTAGGGTGAGGCATCCTGCCCATAGCAGGGGGGGTGGAACTAGATGATCTTAATGTCCTTTCCACCCCAAAGGATTCTATGATTCTATGATTCTAACTGGGAGAAAGCAGATAAAATTCAAACATGCATTCCTGTTTATGCAGGATAATCTAGAAGGGTATTTTTTATCAGTCAATGCCTTACATATTCTTCAACAGGAGACAGATGTTAAACTTCTGTATTTGTGTCTCTTGTATCTTCCAGTGTCTATATACTACCTTTTTTGCTGTTCCAAAAGAAAGGAAATGTGTCCATTTCTTACAATACTTTTTTCAACTTACACAGGTAACTAGCTGCCAGTCAGACAACATGGTTGTCTGCAAATTTCTGTTTCTTCAGCTTAGAGTGATTCTTTCATTCACATTCATGTATCTTATTTTGGATTGCAGTCTGCAGACAAAACTTTCTTTCTTCTTTCAGCAGTTAGCACTGGGAAAACATGTTTTTAAGTGATATGAATCATGAACTTCATTTTACTTTGAGACACCTGAAAAAAAAAAAGAAAAGATGGTTTGAATAGTGAGGTTTAGAAAATGGAAGTACAATTAGAAGGTAAAAAAAAAAATTAAAATAGGCAAAGATTAAAAGCCCAGGAGAGAAATTATATTTTCTGATTCTCTCTTTTCATAGTCCCCTTTAAAATATTGCTTGATAAAAATGCTTTCCCTATTGCAATCATGAAGTGCAGTATTTGCCAAAATGAATACATGATCTATCTTTATTTATAGAGGAAGGAACCAAAAATCCTTCTGAGTGATTTTAGAGATCCCTTTTCCTAATACTCATAAGCTAACATGTAAAAGCAGAAGAATTGGGAAACATCCCCACCTGCTAATAGGAGAGCATGCAAATTCCAATAAGAAAGCATACAGTAACCCAAGGATGAAAAAAAATTTCTCTTATGCTATTCTCAAGGTTACATCTAAACTACTGAGATGTCAACAGGAAGATTGTTTTTGACATCTATGAATTTCCTCACTTTTTTATGGAAAGACAGGGAGAAGACAGGGCAGAAAGAGAGGAAGAAGGAGACAGTGGAGCATGGAAGTCCATGTTTCCAAACACTGCAGGGATGTGAAAGAAAGGACAGTGAAATATTGTCTTTACTATGCAAACTGTAGCTTGCACAATAGAACACTGTTGAATTTATTTCTGAAATGTAAGGCAAACTCCCACTAGGTACCTAATAGGATATATATTCCTACCCAAGGACATATTTATAGCATATATTTTGAATCAGGAAATAAATACAAAACAGATAGTGGGAATAGTGGGATAGATCCCAAACTTGAAATGGATGCAAGCAAATGAGTTCTTGAAAAATCACTGAAGTAATAAGTATTTAGTTTAATCTCAGTGCTTTCTCTCAGAGTCACTAGTGTAGGAGGCTGGAGTTCTAGCTCTTAAGATGGCAAAGCTCTATCCATATTTCCAGTTGCTATTTCTAACATAATGTCTTCTTAAAATAATAATTTTAATGTAGAAAATATTTTTAACATACATCAGACTTTTTGCCTTCAGTTTTGTTTAGTTTTTCTTTCTTAGTCTATTTTATCTCCCTGGGGGGACACCTTTGATCCAATGCTTACAAATTTTATAGTACTTACATAGTCTAGTGAAAGTAGTCTAATTTTAGAAACACATTATACAGTTCATCAGCTTGGGGAAGAGGATCTTGTCACTGGCCAATGGATGCACTAAAACTGCTTACTTAAAAAAATGTAAACCTTTAAAAATTTAACAAAGCCACAAGTTTTCTTTAATTTAGACATTATGTAACAAAGTTTTTATGGAACTAGCAACTTTTTGGACATTCTTACAATGACAAGGAGAAATTCTTTAGAAAGAAGGTATAGAGAGTTTCAGGGTAGATGATGTCCTGGGTTCGGCAGTAGCAGTCGTTTTTCTCCTTCTTGGTAGCTGGTGCAGAGCTGTGTTTTTTTCTTTCTTTTGACTTTCGGCTTGTGAACAGTGTTGATAACACCAATGTTTTAGTTACTGCTTAGTACATTTTGGTCTGG
>JANRGW010004926.1:0-15176 GCA_024733675.1 Psilopsiagon aymara | reverse complement strand
TCCCGGCTCCCCCTCCTCCCTGGCAGAGCATGAGGCTCCAAAAGTCCTTGGCCAGACCAAACATCACTGAGCCATAATTAAAAACATTGGTGTTATCAGCGCTGTTCTCAGGCCAAAAGTCAAAAACACAGCGCTGCACCAGCTACCAAGAAGGAGAAAAATGACTGCTACTGCTGAACCCATGACAACAGGGATTATAATGAATTCTTGATAACTATTAAAGCATCAGAAAAACAATTTACTTATTTAATTATATACAGACATCACCCGCAATGTTACAGAAGTGTTATATATATAAGCAAAGTAAAAAAAAAAGTTGCTTGTTCTGGTGCCCTTTCTTGTGAGGGTTCTCTTTTCTAGTGTGCTCTTACAGCCAGATAGTCAAATGTGGGTTTTTTCAGTTTTGTAGTAGTAAGTGGCAACTCATCTCCCTAAGAACAGAAGGAAAGACATCATAAGAAAAGCATTTGATGACCAGTGAGTCATCCACATTGACTCTGTAGTAAAAAAAATGTTGGAACCTGGTGCGGTGACTACTCAGGACTTCAGAGGTATCAGCTTGATTTCTCAGCCCGTAACCAAGATGGAAAGGGCAGTCCAGAAGTCAGAACTATGGCAGGAACTGCAGCCTGGGAGGATAAACAGTTCTGGAAAATATGTCTCTTTCTAAATATATCAGCTCATCTGGTTAGGATATACCAGGGGACCTGTTGACAGGATATTTATTCTCAGCTTACCCTACTTCTGCTTTGGCTAACCTTAACCTCAGTAGTGTCAGTGAAGACCAAAAGTACTAAGCCCCTCTTCCAAAACACAAAGGAAATCCTTGCCAGTTTTTCCCATTCATTACCTGTTTGTGCAGCCAGGAAAAAGATAGTATGCAGACCAGACCAAGGGTCTGATATTTTCCTCATGTCCTACATCCTACTGAATGATTCTCCATTAGTCTGACAGCGTGGGCACAGCTGCGCCTTCGTGGCCAGTGTCCCCACTCTACTGTGGTCAATATAATTTCTAATACTAGATAATACTGGTGCTATTGTTTAACAATATATATGCTAGGAACACTTGAGAGTGTGGCAGTGCCCTTAAACACACACTTCAGAGTTTTTCTTTATGGAGTTGGTGTCTTACTGAATCATTTAATAACTGAGACATTAATGGAAAACTTTCATCTTGGAGTCAATTCATATTTCTGATTTATTTTTTTTTTTCTCTTTCTCAAGAGCAATGGGCTGCAAAATGATCACTTTACTACTTAATGTGTCAGTAGTTGCAAAGTAATAGTATAAAAACTTATTTCCACAGCAGGCTTTCTCTAAACTGGGGACACACTTACACTGATAGTTCAGCTTTTTTCCTGACCTTAGTTTTTGTAGAAGTTTTCATTAGTGGGTCACCACTACTTCATGATGATTGGAGACTATGATGTGACCTTTCTAATACTACTGACCCTGAATTTTTCAATTTCAGCATTTTCATCTCGTCATCTTGTTTGAAAAGCAAAACAGATGGAAGTGATAAAACCCCAGAACTACTATACTGAAATTTCAGGGTTAAGTGAATGACTTGATGGTTTGCATCAGCATTTAGTCCTATCATACTGACAGATGCTGGCTCAAAAAAGTCCTGCATTAGCCTAACAAATCACTGGATATTCCTGAATCATGGGGCTTCTTTAAGTTGTAGTTAAGTAAAAGAAAATTTATCAGTCTACAACTGAAATATTATATTTAATAAATATCCCCCCCTCTGTGTATCTCTCTGAAATAAATGATTGCACAAAACACTATAATACAGAGATTAAGTAAGTATTGGTTTCATTGTGTCAGTTATTTTTGCAGATGAGTAATAAAAAGGGGATATAGTATAGGAAAAGATTTCCAATAAAAATCCTTTTTGATGTTTCATCACGTATTTCTTTTTCTCTGCATTTTTTCTTCATTATGCATTTTGATAGAAAATTCCCATGAAACTTTCACAAAACCATAGAATCAACTACATTGGAAAAGATCAAAATTCTCAAGTCCAGCCATTACCTCAGGACTGCTAAGACCACCACTAAACCATATGACCAAGGGCCTCATCTACAGGATTTTTAAACACTTTCAGGGGTGGTGAATCAACCTCTTTCCTGGGCAGCATGTTCTAATATCTGATCACCCACTCTGTGAAGAAATTTTTCTAATATCCAATCTAAACCTCTCCTGGTGCAACTTAAGGCTGTTACATCTTGTCTTTCCCTTTTAAAAAATTCCTTACATTAGCAAAATATTGAAAATAACTACTTGGAAAAAAAAAAAAACAAAAAACAAACAAAAAAAAAACCCACAAAAACAAACAACCAAAATACATCTACCTGGTTTTACTCTAATATAACATTTAAATTTTATTTTTTTAATTAACTCTGTAGTCTTTACATAAATAAAGTAATTTAAAACACATGAGGTACTTTCAAGAACATATTTTGAAAACAAATGTCTATTTATTCTAAAAGATTATTTATTTATTCTAAAAGATATTACACAATTCATCTTTTTTTCTGAATCTTCAGTTTAATAAGAATGTATCTGAATGATATAATATTTATCTTCTTCGTATTAAATCAAAACATGAACTGGGAAAAATGAAAGTAGGGATTGGTGGATATTCAAACAAATGTTCATTTTTTTTCCTTTTTTCTTTTTTTAAAACCTAAGTCTGTCTATCTGACCTATTTTGACCTACTATGGAATACAGACTTCTCAATAAGAAATCAGATTGAGAATCAGAAAATAGTAAGAAAATGAACTTTGGCCTAGACTCTTCTTTTTATTTAAGTCTTGCCAAATTGATTGGCTCTTTTAAATGCAGGAGGAAGGCTTCCTAATTTTTAGTGCACCTTCCTGATGCTGAAACTAGAATTTGGTTGTCTTCATCAATGTCTGTTATCTTCTCTATCAAGCAAAAACTCAATGTTTCAGTTGATTTTTAAAGCAGAAGTCAATTGTCATTGTAATTCATTGAAGTTTTGCATAGCTGTTTCTCTTATGACTATGCATTTTCTTAAATACAGATTTCATAGATCTTAGGCTAAAGACCATTATCACAGTTAAACATTGTAGGCATAAAATAAAGAAGTAAAAACCTGCTCAAAACCGACATGATCTAAATTGAACATGACACATGTAAAGATCAAGGATTTATGAACTTCATGTATTAATGTTGATTTAGATTACCTTTATTGTATAAAAAATATCAAGGGAGAATTCTAAGGGGATTATACTTAATTGTAAGTAATAATTTCTACCAAAGATAACTGCCCTGGTAACTTAAACTGTATAAATATATTACTAAGTTTGTAAGATGGATGTTTGATAATGTTTGCGGATGTTTCCATGGTTGTTAAGATTGATGTTAAGTACAAAATAATACCTTATAAAAACTTATCTTTTACAATAAATAAATATATGATAAATAATAATATAATGAGAATAACAAAATAATATAATAAACACATAAATTATAATAAAAACCAGTAAACAGATATTATAAATAAATACTATTGATAAAAAGAAAAAAATAAACCAGGGGTATTTAATAATTCATAATTAGATCTTAACTCTTATGAACAATTAATTTTTATGATAAAAAAGCAGAAAACAAACATTTTGATCATATTATGCTTTGAAAATATTACACTTATCTTAAGCTACCTAGTTTCCTTGAGCTTACTTTAAATACACATTTTATGAATAAGAAGGAAAATTACAAAGGTAATCAAAAATGCTTATTTTCTTTGGCTTAACACAAGAACTGAAGAATTGCCTTACAGTGCAGAAGAGTGACATATCACAAACCTTTAGAAGAAATCTTCTTCCATTCCAAACGAATCATGCTATACTTACTGCTACAGATCACTGCACAGACCACAGACATAACCATTATCATTTGAAGGTAATATTTGAGGTTAACTATTATACTGAAAGAGATGCAAAAGCTCTAGTTTCAGGTAATAAGCTAAAATTTAGGTACAGACTTGAGGGCAAAACCATTATGTGGGGAAAGAATTGTCCCATATCTACCTATTATTTGCTAATCTTGTTACATTTTCATCTCAAATATTTGGCACAAGACCAGTAAGGTCTGCTGAAAGCCATTCCTGCCTCCAGAACACAGAATGTGTTTAAGCCGCTATAGTCCTTTTATGATGTTCTCTCTGTTTGCTTTCTTCTGTTCCCTTTTTGCTCCACATCCTTGAATAAAATTTTTTTGTGAAATGGAATGTGTCAAAACAATTGCTGTCTTCTACTTTGTCCCGGTACCCAAAGAACAGTGCAAGCTGTCTTGCCATTTGCCTTTGAAAGCCAAACAGTTGAAATCATGAGTTTAATTCAGGGAGATTCTATATACTGTTATAGTTCCTAGTTCAATGCATGCAACTCCCTCTACACTGGAAAGAATTTTAAGGCTGTTGAACAGTAACAAATTTGCATAGATTGTTAGATTTTATATTCATCTGCAAAAAAATAGTGAAATGAGAACCTGGATTTAAGGGGAAACAGCTCTATTTATCTAAATTTGTTCTAGCCCTAAAATGACTTGAGTTTTAGAGCCTCAAATCACAATTTTCTTTCTAACATACTTAGTTGACACAGTATCGTATGGATAATGAATGTTTACATAGATTCAAAAAACTCATGGTGAAAAAATGCTCTGGGCCTTATAATGACTTCTAGTTGAGATCCATGAACATCACTGTATTGTGGTTTCTTTGTTTTCATTTGCTACAAACAACTTGGTCACTTTTTCACATCAGTTTGATATGAACTTTTCAGTTCTTCTGGTACAGTATTTTATTTTTCTGCACAAAAAAATAAAAGGAAACCTACCTTTACTTCAGTTCAGAAAGTTGGCCTGCAAGGCTTTGAAGTTAAATAAATGAAATTAAATTTACTGGAAATTTTCTTATTTTAACAAATTTTCCATGAAAAGGGAGTGCCATCAAAAAGATGGAAGAAGATAAAGTACAGAGATGATAAATCATGTTGCAAAGTTAAGAAAGATAGACAGAAGCTAATGAAATTTTGAAATTACAAATTGAGTTTGACTTTTGTGTTCATTTTTCCTCTGAATGTAAATTTTTAACTCAGTTTAAGGGAAATAGGACTGTTCCATTTTAAATTTTCGAGTAGATTATTGATCCCACTCAGTTCCCTTTTAAAAATCTGTTAAGTTGATTGGCGCATAGAGAATGACAGACAAAATATACCTTTCTGTGAATGTTTGGAATTCCCTTTCTCCTGTCTTTGAACTCCTGTAGAATGAGATTAGTATGTTAACAATCAATCTGTACAGAGATTCAGCAAACATTTTGGCATTCAAGGATTGTCTCTTCCCCTGACAGAATCCATTTATCAAAGACTATGAGCTAATTGTCTGTAAAAGCAGCATGGAGCATTCAACCTTTCCGGTCACAAAATCCTCCCTTGCTGATCAGTGAAAAGGGTCCCAGCAACTTTGTTCAAGCAAGCAGACCTAGTATGCAGCACTTTTGCATGACAGAAGCTTTTGTGAAGTGCAGACATCCATAGGAAATTCATCTAAAATAAAACAAGTGTGAACTACTGTTGAAAAAGTTAAAAAAAATAGACTATGTATTCTTAGCTAAACAGCCACAAATTGTTCATAACAATTGCTTCCTTTTTTTTCCTTTTAAATAAGAAAGTCTCAATTAGATGCTGTAAAGGTATGGAAATGGGCCATTGGGATCCAGAATAAGGACAGAATTATTTCCTGTACAGGTTCTAAAACTAGCATCAGAAAGTGAAGACAAAAAACTAAAATATCATCTATTTTATCTTTACTAGGGTAGTAGTAATCACTCCAAAAAGTCATTCTTTCATTAACTGCAACCTGGTATGGTTCTCATTGAATGTATGTATTGTGTCAAGTTGTGAAATGTTCATAAGTCTGTAATCATAATTCGGACTGTTTAGAGAGATAAGAAAAAGGCACAGATAACTGCTTTTAAAGCGTTGTTAAAGTTAGTATATATACAAACATACTCTTTCAACAGACATGATTAACAAAATTAAAACTTTCCATGTGATGAAGTTTCTTTGAGAAAAATATTTTCATGGATGAATTACTAAAATTGTTTGCTAACAGCTCTCTTTTGGCGACTATTTAATAGTGAATGGACTCTTAAAGTAAATAAAATAAACAAGTGACAAGGAAATGAAAACAGCAAGAAAATGTGAGATTTGTTTCAAGAACTTGGGCATTACTCTTCTGGCTTTTTATTGTGATAACTACTGCCCCCTTCTGATACCAGTTAAAAATAGCCCTTGCTTTCTCCTCGTGATCGCCCTCAAACCAGGTGTAAGAAAATGTGTTCTGATTTCTCCCTTTCTCTTCTGTACATGTAAAGATGGAGATAACTTTCATCAAAAGCTATACCGCTACACAGACAGAAGGATTCCACTGGAACTGTGGGCTTTAACTGCTGCAAATGTCTTTATACCCTTTCTTACATCCTACAAAGATGTACAGTGCTTTTGTAGGTGCCCAGGCATTTTCTTTTTTTTAATGTACCAATAAAGTGTGACCTCATAGCTTGCAATTAGCAAGAGATCATCCACAAGAAGAAACATCTATGATACTAATATTAAACAAATGTCATTTTAAACAAATTTAATTTAAAGGAAAGAATAAATTTATAACTCCATCTTATATTACAAAAAAGTTCTTTTTTTCTGTGTCTGGAGTAGGGCTCATTAGTCTCTTGAAGTTATCCTAAAGGCCCAATAGTTCCATGTAACTAACTCTCAGTGTTCCAAGTTGTGCAAAGATGTGCAACTGGCACCCACTTCATAGTGAACAAGTTTCATTGCACGGCAGCTCCACAGTCGTCGGATAAATGTGAAAAGCAGAGTGGGAGTCTATTTGTGCAAATTTGATTCCTGTTCTCAAGAACCAAAAATACTGAGTGTAGCTGCAATTTGAGTGTGGCAGAAGTCAATGAGACTGAGTAAGGATTTAATTCTATTGCGGTTTATGAAAATATCAAGGTATGATAGCGTTTCCAAAATGGGAACCTGTGAAGAGTACATTTAATATCATGCATAAATTAAAAATTGGTTTATAGAGCAGGCGTATAGAGTAAGTCAGGAATACCACCATTCCAGAATTCAGGAACTGTGGTTCTGGCATTCCCTCATCATGTGCAATTTATTCCAGCAACAGAAGGGATGATTTGCATTACTGTTTGATTTTGTTTCCAACCTGCAAGACTCATAAACCAAGTACTTCCTCAGTCCAGAGCAACATGTTCAACTCTCAAGCCTACTGTTCAGTTGTCAGTTATTGCCGTATTTGATCAGCTCCTGAGTCAAAGACCAAAACATCTGCTGTAATTTGAACAAATAGTGCAACTGAAAATGGAATAAAAGGTTAGTCTTTGTAGGTCCTCAATCTGTCTTAGATGTGCCTATGTTTCTGTAGCTCCATTGTTTTTACACCATTTTCTGGATTTCCTTGGCTCCATGACAAGATGACAAATTTGTGTTATGGCATTGGCATGTTCATATTCTTTATGATGGTTGTTAACAAAATATAGCTTATCAGAAAAAGATTAATTTCACAGGCCTTCGGCCTTTCATCCTGCTATTTCACCTCCTTAATCTCCCACAGAATTTTCTCTGAAGTTCCAAGCAGCATTAAGATTACTAGAATGGCCATAAGCCTGTCACAGCGGCCAGGGTTAGATATTAGCTATGTTAGTTACTTTTCAGGCATATGTACCCCAGCTTGATCAATTTATTAAAATAATGTGGTACAGCCTGCTCTGTTACCATGCAGCACTGCTAGAGCATTGTTCACAAACCCTGGAGGTGAGTCTGCAAGTGAGAGGAAAGCAAGGATCTCAGCAAGTTTGCTCAAGCAACATCCCTTCAAACAGCTTCAAGGAGAGGAACGGCAGGCAAATCAATATGTCAGGAGGATGGCTAGAGGATCTTGCAACACCATGGCCCCATCTCTGATTAGAAGCCTTCAGAACTGCTTCACAAGGCTTCTCTTACCTGTGCATGACAAGCTTTTGCAGGATTCTGTACAGAATTTAATAGAATTACTTTTCCAAGTGAAACAGATTCTCATCAAAACCCATTACATTAAATAATGATTTAAATCATCATTCCTGACTCACTTGGCCATCCTAAATTTTTAATTTAATCTACATTTACTCCTTTTTCACTGAAAGCCTTTGGTAAGAAACCAAGCTTACTATCTAAGATTGTCAATGAGATCAGTCTTGTTTTGCTTGTCCTGTTGACCAATTTTCTTACTTTTGTCTGTGCAAGGGAGGGTTACACCCATTGCAATATGATGAAAATAAATTAATTGTTTATACTTAGAGAAAAAGACAACTATTGTAATCAAGACAAATGAGAAAAATAACACTGACTTTGAAGTTTTTCTTAATATAACATCTCTGAGCAGAAGAATTTAGATAAAATCTCTATAGTTCTTATGGGTTTTTTTTATCATTTTGGTTTTGTTTCTTGTCCCCAAGATGAAAAAGATGCAAATCTCTTCCAGCAGATTTGCTAAACTACAGCCTATTATTTCAAACTCCAACCACTCTCCTGCTAGTATTTTTCTTTCCTTTTCTTTTAAATCAATTTAATAACCACGAAGAAAGCAAAATAATATAAATTATTTCCCACAACATTAACTAAATTTAGAGAATGCAATTGACTATAGAATCATAGAATCATAGAATAGCTAGGGTTGGAAAGGACCTTAAGATCACCTACTTCTAAACTCCCTGCCGTGGGCAGGGACACCTCCCACTAAGCCATGTCATCCAAGGCTCTGTCCAACCTGGCCTTGAACACCGCCAGCTATGGAGCACTCACAGCTTCCCTGGGCAACCCATTCCAGTGCCTCAGCACCCTTACAGTAAAAAAATTCCTCCTTATATCTAATCTAAACTTCCCCTGTTTAAGTTTGAACTCTTCACCTCCCTTCCTACCATTACAGTCCTTAATGAAGGGTCCCAACCCAGCAACCTTACAGTCCCCCTCCAGATACTGGAAGGCTGCTATAATGTCTCCATGCAGCCTACTCTTCCCCAGGATGAACAGCCCCAAACTTTCTCAGCCTATCTTCATATGGGAGGAGTTCTCCACTGCTGATCATCCTCGTGGCCCAACTCTGGACTTGTTCCAATCCAACAGTTCCATGTCCTTTTTATGTTGAGGACATCAGAACTGAATACAATACTCCAAGTGAGGCTTCTTGAGAGCAGAGTAGAGGGGCAGGATCACATCCCTTGACCTGCTTGTCATGCTCCTTTTGATGCAGCCCGGGATACAGTTCACTTTCCGGGATGCCAGTGCACCCTGCAGGCTCAGGTTAAGTACCTCATCAACCAATACCCCCAAGGCCTTCACTGCAGAGTTGATCTGAATCTCTTCTCTGCTCAACCTGTAGCTGTGCCTGGGATTTCTCTGACCCAGGTGTAGGACTTTGCACCTGGCATGGTTAAATTTCATCAGATTGGCATCAGCTCAGCACACAAGCATGTCAAGGTCCCTCTGGATGGACATGCCTTCCTCCAGCATATCAATCGAGCCACACAGCTTGATGTCATCAGTAAATTTGATGAGGGTGCACTCAATCCCACTGTCCATGTCACCAACAGAGATGTTACACAAGACCGGTCCCAACACCAATCCCTGAGGGACACCACTCGTTACTGGCCTCCAGCTGGCCACTGAGCCATTGACCACAACTCTTTGTGTGTGGCTATCCAGCCAGTTCTTTCTCCACCGAGTGGTCTACCTATCAAATTGATGTCTCCAACTTAGAGACAAGGATGTCGTGTGGGGCAGAGGTGAATGCTTTGCACAAGTCCAGGTAGATGATGTCAACTGCACTACCCCTGTCCATCAGTTCCGTAGCTCCATCATAGAAGGCCACCAAATTGGTCAGGCAGGATTCCTCTTAATGAAGCCATGCTGGCTGTCACCAACCACCTTTTTGTTTTTCATGTGCCTTAGCTTGCCTTCCAGGAGAATGTGCTCCAAGATTTTGCCCAGCACAGAGGTGAGAGTGACTGCTCTGTAGTTCCCCAAGTCATCCATTTTTCTCTTCTTGAAAATGGGGGTTATATTTCCCTCTTTCCAGTCATTGGGAACTTCACCTGACTGCCATGATTTTTCGAATATTATGGACAATGGCTTTGCGACTTCATTTGCAAGCTCCCTCAGGACCCACAGATGGATTTCATCAGGTCTCATGGACTTGTGTACTTTCAGGTTCTTAAGATGCTTTCGAACCAGATCCTCTCCTACAGTGGGCCCAGGGTCTTCATTCTCACAGTGCCTGCGCCTGTCTTCATAGGCTTGGGTGGAGCGGTCAGAGCATTTGCCAGTGAAGACTGAGGCAAAGAAGTCATTAAGAACGTCAGCCTTCTCCAAACCCAGCTTAGCCAGTTCTCCCGGTAGCTTCTGGAGGGTGCACATGTTGTCCCTAGTCTGACTTTTACTCGCAATGCACCTATAGAATCCCTTTCTGTTATTTTTAATGACCCTTGCCAAGTTTATTTCTAAGTGGGCCTTAGCTTTCCTTACCTGGTCCCTAGCTTCCCAGACAAAATTCCTGTATTCTGCACAAGCTGCTTGTCCTTGCTTCCACCTTTTATATGCCTCTTTTTTCCTTTGTCCTTTCCTCACCAGTTCCTATCCATCCAAGGAGGTCTCCTGGCCCTTCTACTGCACTTCTTTCTAGTTGGAATGCAACATTCCTGAGCTTGTAGCATGCGATCCTTGAATATCAATCAACAGTCTTGGGTCCCCTGTCCTCTAGGGCTATACCTCATGAAACCTTTCTAAGCCGGTTCCTGAAGAGGCCAAAGTCTGCTCTCTTGAAATCCAGGGAAATGAGCTTGCTGCACACTCTTCTCATGTCCAAATTCCACCATTTCATGATCGCTGCAACCAAGGCTGCCCTGGGGCATCATATTTCCATCCAGCCCTTCCTCGTTGGTGAGCATGAGGTCAAGCATGGCACCTCTGCTTGAATGCTCCTCTACTATTTGCAGAAGAAAATTGTCTTCCACAGAATCAAGGGATCTCCTGAATTGCTTATGTCAGCCTGTACCGTCCCTCCAACAGTTGTTGGGGTGGTTGAAGTCCCCAGTGAGAACAAGGGCCTGCAAATATGTGGCTATTCCTATCTGTCTATAGAGATTTTCATCCACAGACTCTTCTTGATCAGGCAGTCTGTAACAGATCCCACAGTAATGTCTCCCATCGCTCTTCTCCCTGTAACCCTGACCCACAAACTGTCTGTTCACTCATCTCCTGTTCTCAGACAGAGTTCCATACTCTCCAGCCTATTCTTAGCATAAATAGCGTCTCTCTCTACCTGTCTGCTGGGCCTGTCTTTTCGAAAGAGCTTGTAACCTTCCGTTCCATCACTCCAGTCATAGGAGCCATCCCACAATATTTCTGTGACACCAATTTTATCATACCCCCCGTAGATATGCACACATCTCTGATTCCTCTTGTTTATTCCTCATACTACAGACGTTTGTATAGAAGCAACTGAGCTGAGCTCCAAATGAACTATATCATACATTTCAACACACAAAATTCTGTAAAACACTTATATTTGGTAGAAATATTTCCATTGCTCATTGTAAAAGCCTAATCTGCAAGAAATAACTAATAAGAATAAAAGGCACAAGCTAATAATTTTAAAAAGTGCACAGAATGTTGCAGAATAGAATCAGTGATAGTAAAAAAGCGAATCTGAACCTCAAAAATATACTGATTATTTTGTTTCATTTACCATGGCATGAGCTGATTTGTATTTGATGCAATGCAAAGTCTGCTTATCATAAATTCTTAGAAGTTTACAATTCTGCCTCTCCTGCTGGGAAGAAATGATTTGCTGGAATTTCATATCGTACAATATATTAATCTAATGTTCCAATAAAAATTCAAATCTCTGCTACCATATGTGATGTATGCTACTGTTATGATATACCTTATTCTCACAGGTTGGGCTTTTTTCCATATAGTCTAGACCACTCTGCTGTAAGGCAAGAAACACTGACTCTAATCCTATCTTTGCAATTTGCCTTCTATGTGAGCTTTAGATGGTCACCTCTCCTCTTCGTATTGCTGTCTTTATTGAAAAACTCAGGAAAATGACCAGACCTTTCCAAAGTAGAGACAGAGAACTGTTTTTACAAAGTACGCCACTTTGCCACACGTAAAATTGACTTGCATAAACCAGGCATCCAGAGTGGCTTTTCTTCTCCATGTAAGCTTTCTTCTGCTCCCTGCCTCCACACAAACTATGTCTTACCAGTTTAACTTAAGATCTCTTCGGACAAAATAGGCACTCAATTTTACAAATGCTGATAAAATGGGAAATCATCATGATCTAAGAACTCTTATTGATTCCACATGCATTGTACATGAAGTGCCAGTGTATAGTTTTGTTTCAGTGACTCCATTCTCAGTAATTTATTAATTTGTCATGCTTTACATGGTATTATATTCAGAAAATTTCTGAGGAAAAAGAATTTCATCCATTTTGAAAGCAATAGAAGCTGAGACTCTGTTGTGTTGCCAATATAAATCAAAATTTTCTATTTTTCAGCTTCCGCCCGAGAAAGTACTCTTAAGCCTTTTGTAGACCCCTGCATTCTCCACCCCGAGAGTGCTCTGTATCTTGTTGAGCTGCATCTACTTTTTGTTATTTTCACCAATATAAAATATTCTTGCAACACTATTGCTTACGAATGAATTTTACAAAAAAGTATGCCATTATGATTGAAAAATCAACCCAGTTTCTCTAAAGAAGTCCTTTATGAGTTGAGATGGGTTTTTTTGTCTTATTTTTCACAGATTGCTATGACTTGTGAGACTGACTTTGTAGGTACAGGACACTGGCATCAGATTCCTCTAACACTGGAAACTGCAAAGAAAACTGTCTAAAGTTATGAATTGCACATCTGAAAGGGTAAGAGAAATGAAGTGGAAGAATGAAAATCAGGCTTCTGCATGTCTTGTGAAAACAACAGCAATAAATCCCTTTCAAAAAAATCAGTGACAGTTCTTTGTTCTCTTTCTGCAACTCTAAATCAAATAATTCCTCCTCATAGTTTAGTCTGAAGATCAATTTCAGTGGATTAATACAAAAATTGACAGTGTTATGATGAGTGACACCCACGAGAAATGAATACTTGCATTCTGAGCAGGGTTTCAGAAATGTAAGCAATAGTGGGACCACACAGAGAACAGATAAAAATAAGTATTTTAAAGAAATGTACTTTTTTTAGCACCCTCTGTCAGCCTGCTGTGCTAAGTAGGATGAATATTGCATGACAGTTTTATGCTGTACTTTCATGCAGTTAAATACAGGGCCATAACAGCAATTAAAGAGAGACATTATGTTTGTGTCTTGATCCTGACACGTTCTAAGTTTTGGTGCTATGTTCCATAATAGACAGTACAGAAGCATTAAAATTACTTTAAGTAATGCTAATTTCAGTATTTTAGGGTGATGACACTTAGTATATTTATTATTAGTTATCATTATGTAGAGAGAAACTGCTCTTTTTGTCAATCATATCTTGACTGTCTTAAATTTGATGTTTGTTTAAAAAAAAAAAAAACAACATAGCTTTTCTTGATATTCTACTGATAGCACAGAATCATAGAATCATAGAATAGTTAGGATTGGAAAGGATCCTAAGATCCAACACCCTTGCCATGGACAGGGACATCTCCCACTAAACCATGCCACCCAAGTCTATGTCCACCCCTGCCTTGAACATCGCCAGCGATGAAGCATTCACAACTTCCCTGGGCAACCCATCCCAGTGCCTCAGCACCCTTAAAGTACAGAATTTCTTCCTCATATCCAATCTAAACTTCCCCTGTTAAAGTTTGAACCCGTTACCCCTTCCCTATCACTACAGTCCCTAATGAAGAGCCCCTCCCCAGCATCCCTATAGGCCCCTTTCAGATGTTGGAAGGCTGCTATGAGGTCTCCACGCAGCCTTCTCTTCTCCAGGCGGTACAGCCCCAACTTTCTCATCCTATCTTCGTACCGGAGGTGCTCCAGTCCCCTGATCATCCTCGTGGCCTTTCTCTGGACTTGTTCCAGCAGTTCCATGTCCTTTTCATGTTGAGGACACCAGAATACTCCAAGCAAGGTCTCATATAAGTATGTTAAGAGTCAAGCCCCACTGTGTAAAATTGTATTTTATAAATTTATTTAAAATACTATACCTTTAATGATGCAAATTCCTTTGAGACATCAAACATTGCATAAAGGAATAAGAGTTGAGGGAGATGTTTCAAAATGTTTAGCTATCAGCCGTACTTGAAAGTTTTCCCTTTCTCTTTTAAGTGGAGCAGTTATTTTCACTGTTACTTTGATCATAACAAGAAGCAGCTACGATATTTAAAAACAGTTGTTTGGATATTTATATCTGTTTAACTTAGAGCAGTCTTTACAACTGCAGGGTTCTTTTCTTTAGGCCTTCTGCTAAACTTTCTGATGCTCAGATGTCTTGGTCTGCTCTACTGTGACCATGAAACCTCACTACAAATTATTTTCACTGACAATGCACAACCTGCAGCAGTCTAAGGAAAAGTGAATTCATTCAGCCTGTGAACACCACTGAATAATTTCAAGGATATAAATTATCTTCTGGGAAACCTGAGTAATTCATATGTAAGATAAAAATGTGATGTTGATTCAGTTAGGCTCTACTTAATCAGAAAAAAAAAATATTAGCATATCCTTGAGACTATCAGAAAACTAAGATGTAACTCACTGTCATGGTCAAAGCCCAGCCAGTAACTCAGAACCATGAAGCTGCTTTCTCACTCCCTACCTTTTTCCTCTCCCTGCTCCCGTGGGGGCTGGGGAGGAGAATCATAGAATCATAATATAATTATGATTCTATAATAATTAGGGTTGGAAAGGACATTAAGATCATCTAGTTCTAAACCCCCTACCATAGGCAGGGACACCTTCCACTAAAACATATCACTCAAGGCTCTGTCCATCCTGGCCTTGAACATCGCCAGCAATGGAGCATTCACAACTTCCCTGGGCAACCCATTCCAGTGCCTCATCACCCTCACAGTAAAGAATTTCTT